>JARQOD010005254.1:0-49119 GCA_033576555.1 Oophaga sylvatica | reverse complement strand
CGTGGAATGACAAAATCATGGAAGTACAAAGAATGAAAAATTTCAAAGAAGCAAAGCTGATCCATGCTTGTACACAAAAAGGCTGAGTAATAGATGGATTTATGTACTCATATATGTAGACGACATTTTGATTTGTTTTAAACAAAAAAGGGATAAAGAAAACATTCTAAAAACCCTGAAACAACATTTTGAAATCAAAGACTTAGGAAGTGTAAAACAGTACCTAGGAATACAGATAGAAAGAGAAGAAGACAGAAGTTTCCTACTGAATCAAAATCACATGATTCAAGACATAACAGAAAAATTTGGACTAAAGGATGCAAAAACAGTAAAGTCTCCAATGGAAACTAATTATCTCAAAGAGATGAACAGTGAAGACAATATGCTACCAAACAATGAAGAATACAGAACAGCAATAGGAAAACTACTGTATCTAGCGACCGTTACAAGACCAGACATCGCAGCAGCAGTAGGAATTCTGAGTAGAAAGGTATCAAAACCAAATAAAGCTGATTGGAATGCCGTGAAGAGAGTAATACGTTATTTGAAAGGAATAGCAATGTTAAGCTGAAATTACCCACAGGTGATAATTGCATTTTAACAGGATATGTTGATGCAGATTGGTCTGGAGATCCAACTGACAGAAGATCTACCAGTGGACATATTTTTTTTCTCTCAGGTGGACCAATAAGTTGGACAAGTAAGAAACAGTCAATTGTGACACTATCTTCAACAGAAGCAGAATATGTTGCAGCAGCACATGCGAGTCAAGAAGTGCTGTGGTTAAGACAATTGTTGACAGAATTAGGACAACCAAAGTTGGAACCAACAAAACTAAAAGAGGACAATCAAGGATGTCTTGTTCTTGCTCAGATGGAAAGAGTCAATCCAAGAACCAAGCATATTGATGTGAAATATCATTTCATGAGAGATCATCAGGACCAAGGAGTCTTGGAGTATTGCCCTACTGAAGAAATGACAGCAGACATTTTCACGAATGCGTTGAATGCTGATAAACATCAGGACTAATAAAAAAGTTGGGTTTGATTGAATAAGTCCTTATTGTTGAGAAAGGGTGTTGGCATATGCAACAGATTAGGACTTATTATAAGTAAAAGGAGGACTTTATGCTGACCTGACAATAGATGGCATGTTGTGTAACGTTTCCTTCTGTTTAATGTATTGTATAAGAAATAGTCTCACTTGTAGTTTCATTTTCGTTTTGTTGCTGGTTTCCTGATGCAATGCTGAAATGACTGTGCATTTTCCTTTTACCTCATGTTGTAAGAAGTAAAAGCTTGTTATCCCATGAAGCCTGCTCTGTGAAGTTTTCTACTGCAAAGGTGTGGATTCAGAAGCTGTGCAACAACTATGAGGGGCCCTGTGCCGTTGCCGGCGCCACGAGTGTGCCCCCCCTGCTTGCTTAGGGACCCAGCACTTGCAATGCTTACCTCTCCCTGCTCCACCGCTGTGACGTCTTCTGTGTTTCCTGACAGTGACATTCAGGTCAGAGAGCTCGATGACCTCACGTCTGTGCGCCCTCTGCCTGAACAGTCACAGTGCAGAGAGCTGGAAGATGGCGACGCTGAGGAGTCCAGAGTAGAGCAGTGCCCAGCGAGGAGAGGTATTTCATTTTTTTAATGTTTGGAGCTATATATGGGGACTGGGAGCATTATACACTGGAGAATTATATATGGGGCCCATCATACACTTGAGAATCATACATAGGGCCCATTATACACTGGAGCATTATATATAGGGCCCATCATACATTGGAGCATTATAAATGGGGCCCATCATACACTGGAGCATCATATACGGGGCCCATTATACACTGGAGCATCATATATGGGGCCCATTATACACTGGAACATCATATATTGGGCCCATTATATACTGGAGCATCACATGGAGCCCATTATATATGGAGCATTATATATGGGGACCATTATATTTGGAGCATTATATGGGGCTCATCAGACACTGGAGCATCATATATGGGGCCCATCATATACTAGAGCATCATATGGGGTTCATTATTTATGGGGCATCATATAGGGCCCTTTATATATAGAGCATCATATGGAGCACATATGGGGCCTATTCTGTATGGAGCATTATATGGAGTCCATTCTGTATGGCGCACTATGTGGTGCCCATCATACTGTATGGAGGACTATACTGCTGGTTTTTGAGCTATTGTAGAATTTACAATAGATGTCACTCATGTAATGTTAGAAGTGAACTATTTTTCATAGTACAATACCTATATTTCTCTGCAATATCAGAGCATCATGAATTGTGGTATGTGTTAAAGGGGCCCACTGAGACTCTATCGCCCGGGGCCCACGAAAGCCTGAAGCCAGCCCTGCCCCCCCCACAACTTTACCCAAATAACCCCCAGTTTTACTATTATTATAAAGTTAATTAAGGTTGACAAGCTTAAGTAATAAGAATTGATGTCGTTGGCATTGAAATGGGCACTGTAGGTGTGTTTACTGTCCTCCACTCCCTGCCGACTTTTATTCCCCATTGACTTGCATTGGGGTGGGGTTTTCGACTCCGACTCGACTTTTTGCGATAGTCTGACGACTTCGTTCAACTCGACTTTTGGAAATGTCGGATGGTCCGAAACCCGACTCGCTCATCTCTACTCATGGGTGTATGCCATCCGGAACCGGAGATTTATCTATTATAATCTTATTTAGCCAGTTTCCCACCTCTTCTTGGGTTAGATTGGTGACCTTTAATATAGGGTTTACTTTGTCTCTTGGCATTTCACCTAGCATTTCATTTTCCTCCGTGAATACCGTGGAAAAGGTGTTTAATATATTAGCTTTTTCCTCATCATCTATAACCATTCTTTCCTCACAATTTTTTAAGGGACCTACATTTCCTCTTTTGATTCTTTTACTATTGATATACTTGAAGAACAGTTTGGGATTAGTTTTACTCTCCTTAGCATTGTGCTTCTCTGTTTCCTTTTTGTGTCACGTTATGCAATAATAACATTGGAAAATTTTGAGATATCCCAGTAATTTGGAGAGCACTTGTTTATGACATATTGTACTTTACTTTAGTACAAAGTTTAGGTAATATATGAAAATTGTTGGATGCGGGCCCCCCCAGTCACCACTCGCCATCCCTCATCAGCCCCACACATGCTAGAAGTCCAGACACAGCCACTGTGAGCCACCTGAAGCTTCTTCTCACCCTGCTAGACCACCGCCGCCTCTGCACTCCGCCTGGTGGTCCGCCCACATGGAACATTGCACGCTTCTCTGCTCCGGAATGAGGAAGTGGAGCAGCGTGTGACGTCAGGTGGACCATGATGCACTAGGGCCCGCCAAAATTTGAAGGTACAGAGACCATGCCGTGCCAATTACCATTCGAAATGCTTGAAAAAAATGTGCAGGGGTCCGATGAGGAGGAGAAGCAAAAAGAGGGGGGCCCGAGAAAGCGGACCGGGCTGCCAGCATACTCGGGGCCCCCTTTTTGCTTCTAATCATTGGGCAGCATACAGTACTAAGGGCATGGCGTCCCTGTTTGCACGCCAAAAAAATTAATTATACCTCCATGCAAAGTGTTCGATTTCTGATCAGGAACACTTGAAGAAGTTTTTTTTTTTTTTTTTTTTTTAAAAAGTTAGTGTATCAATTAAAGAAAATAATGTGGATTCACTGAAATTGTCTTCTGATGGCAAAGAAAAGCATTCAGTGAACTGTGAAACTGTAGGCAAAAATTGTACATTGCAAGATGGTGGACGTTACACAAGGCATGGTTCCAAAAGATTATTTTCAAATGTCAGAAAAGTGAGTTCTTCCCCTACCAATTACATTTCACAATGTTCAAATAAAAAATCACATAGAAAATCACACAGAGTTAAGGAGAACTGATTGCAAGGAAAAAGAAGTAAAGAATCATCATGTATTCCACCAAAACTTGATAACACTTCAGAGTTGTGACTGATAAAAATCTCACCAATTAGTTCAAAAGCTAGTGAAACAGATTACTTTAAATCCTTGCAAGAATATAAAGTTTACTAATGTGACACAAAATCGTGTATGTTTTCCATTAAGCTTTTGAGAATAACCAACAATGCAGTCTGAATGACGTGACTGGAGACAGGAGACTGTTAGTTAAAAAAAAAAAAGGAGTGAAACCTCAAGCTGTCAAACCCTTTCTTGGTTTTCAAATGGTAAAGGAATCCCGACAATTTGTTGAGAGCAGGATGCACTACATTGAAGGACGATCAACTTTATGTATTTTTTAATGGTATGATGGTTCCCTCTTTGCCTAATTATTTAATGGATAACTTGGCTATTTTATTTGCCAAGTTTTTAACACTAAGGTTCAGATACGACTTTAACCCCTTAACCCCCAAGGGTGGTTTGCACGTTAAAGACCGGGCCAATTTTTACAATTCTGACCACTATCTCTTTATGAGGTTATAACTCTGGAATGCTTCAACGGATCTTTGCGATTCTGAGAATGTTTTCTCGAGACATATTGTACTTTATTTTAGTGGTAAAATTTCTTCGATATAACTTGCGGTTATTTCTGAAAAAAATAGAAATATGGCGAAAATTTTGAAAATTTTGCAATTTTCAAGCTTTGAATTTTTATTCCCTTACAACAGAGAAATATATCACACAAAATAGTTGCTAAATAACATTTCCCACATGTCTACTTTACATCATCACAATTTTGTAACCAAAATTTTTTTTGTTAGGAAGTTATAAGGGTTAAAAGTTGACCAGCGATTTCTCATTTTTACAACAAAATTTACATCATTTTTTTTAGGGACCACCTCACATTTGAGGGGTCTATATGGCAGAAAATACCCAAAAGTGACACCATTCTAAAAACTGCACCCCTCAAGGTATTCAAAACCACATTCAAGAAGTTTATTAACCCTTCAGGTGATTCACAGGAGCTGAAGCAACATGGAAGAAAACATGAACATTTAACTTTTTAGTCACAAAAATGATCTTTTACAAACAATTTTTTATGATAACAAGGGTAAAAGAGAAAATGGACAGATAAAGTGGTTGTGCAATTTCTCCTGAGTACGGCGATACCCCATATGTGGGGGAAAGCCACTGTCTGGGCGCACGACAAGGCTCGGAAGGGAAGGAGCGCCGTTTGACTTTTTCAAACCAAAATTGTCTGGAATTGAGATTGGATGCCATATTGCGTTTGGAGAGCCCCTGATTGCCTAAACAGTGGAAACCCCCCACAAGTGACACCATTTTGAAAACTAGACCCCCTAAGGAACTTATCTAGATCTGTTGTGAGTACTTTGAACTCCCAAGTGTTTCAAAAAAATTTATAATGCCTGGCTGTGAAAAAAAAAAAAAATCCACAAAAATGATTTTTTAGTCCCCAATTTTTGATTTTTCCCAAGGAAATTGGACCCCAAAAGTTGTTGTCCAATTTGTCCTGAGTACGCTGATACCCCATATGTGGGGGGGAAATACTGTTTTGGCACATGGCAGGGCTCGGAAAGGAAGTAATGACTTATTGGATTGCAGACTTTGATGGGTGTCATGTTCAATTTGCAGAGCCCCTGATGTGCCTAAACAGTGGAAACCCCCCCATAAGTGACCCCATTTTGGAAACTAGACCCCTTAACGAATCTTATCTAGACCTGTGGTGAGCACTTTGAACCCCTAAGTGCTTCACACAAGTTTATAATGCCTGGGCATGAAAATTAAAATTCTATTTTTTTCCCACAAAAACGATCTTTTAGTCACCAATTTTTTATTTTCCCAAGGATAACAGGAGATATTAGACCCCAAAGTTGTTGTCCAATTTGTCCTGAGTACACTGATTCCCCATTTGTGGGAGAAAACTACTATGTGGGCACACGTCGGGGCTTGGAATAGAAGTAGTGACGTTTTGTAATGCAGACTTTGATGGAATGGACTGCGGGTGTCATGTCGCGTTTGTAAAGCCCCTGATGTGCCTAAACAGTGGAAACCCCCACAAGTGACCCCATTTTGGAAACTAGACCCCCAAAGGAACTTATCTAGATGTGTGGTGAGCACTTTGAGCCAACAAGTGCTTCACAGAAGTTTATAACTTAGAGCCATAAAATAAAAAAATCATATTTTTTTCCGCAAAAATTATATTTTCGCCCCAAATTTTTTATTTTCCCAAGGGTTACAGAAGAAATTGGACCCCAAGAGATATTGTGCAATTTGTCCTGAGTATGCTGATACCCCATATGTGGGGGTAAACTACTGTTTGGGCGCATTGCAGAGCTCAGAAGCGAAGGAGCACCGTTTGACTTTTTCAATGCAGAATTGGCTGGAATTGAGATCAGACGCCATGTCGCGTTTGGAGAGCCCATGATGTGCCTAAACAGTGGACACCCCCCAATTCTAACTCCAACCCCAACCCCAACACACCCCTAACCCTAGTCCCAACTCTATCCATAACCCTAACCACAAACCTAACCCTAACACACCCTTAACCCTAATCCCAACCCTAACCCTAACCCTAACTTTAGCCCCAACCCTAACCCTAACTTTAGCCCCAACCTTAGCCCTAAACCCTAATGGGAAAGTGGAAATAAATACTTTTTTAATTTTATTATTTTTTCCTAACTAAGGGGGTGATAAAAGGGGGTTTGAATTACTATTTATAGCAGGTTTTTATGTTTTGGGAGCTGTCACACGCAAAAAGACGCTTTTTATTGCAAAAAACTGTTTTTGCATCACCACATTTTGAGAGCTATAATTTTTCCATATTTTGGCCCACAGAGTCATGTGAGGTCTTATTTTTTGCGGGACGAGTTGACGTTTTTATTGGTACCACTTTTGGGCACTTGACATTTTTTTATCACTTTTTATTACGATTTTTGGGAGTCAGAATGAACAAAAACCAGCAATTCATGAATTTCTTTTGGGGACGTTTATACCGTTCCACGTGTGGTAAAATCGATAAATTAGTTTTATTCTTTGGGTCAGTCCGATTACGGCGATACCTCACTTATATCATTTTTTTATGTTTTGGCGCTTTTATACAATAATATATTAAAAATAATTGTTTTTGCATTGCTTTATTCTGCGAGCTATAACTTTTTTATTTTTTTCGCTGATGATGCTGTGTGGTGGCTTGTTTTCTGCGGGACAAGATTACATTTTCAGCGGTACCATGTTTATTTATATCCATCTTTTTGATCGCGTGTTATTCCACTTTTTGTTTGGCGGTATGATGATAAAGCATTTTTTTTGCCTTTTTTTTCTTTTAAGGGGCTCACTAAAGGGGTTAACTAGTGGGACAGTTTTATAGGGCGGGTTGTTACGGACGCGGTGATACTAAATATGTGTACTTCTATTGTGTTGTTTTTTTTTACATTAAAGAAATGAATTTATTGGGAAATATTTTTTTTCTTTATTTAGGAACTGTTTTTACACATGTTATTTTTATTTTTTTTACATTTTTACTTTGTCTCAGGGTGGGACATCACTGTATAAAGTCAGATCACTGGTCTGACAGTTTTTGCAACACTCTGTCAGACCAGCGATCTGACAGGCACTGCATGAGGCTTTCTCAGCGCCTGCTCTCAGCAGGAACTGAGGAAGCCGCCTCCCTGCAAGACCCCGAAAGACTCCGTGGTCATCTTGGATCCGGGGTCCTGCTGGGAGGAAGCCCTCAGAATAGCTCGATCACATCGCGCTGTTCTGAGGGTCTCAGGGAAGCATGCAGGGAGCCCCTCCCTGTGCGGTGCTTCCCTGTGTCCCCGGTACACTGCGATCATCTTTGATCGCAGTGTGCCAGGGGTTAATGTGCCGGGAGCAGTCCGTGACCGCTCCTAGCACATAGTGCCGGGTGTCAGCTGTGATAATCAGCTGACATCCGGGCGCGATCAGCTGCGCTCCCCCCGGGAGCGCAGCTGATCGCGTATGACGCACTCTCCCATACATGGGAATTAAGTCCCAGGGCACATGGATGGGATAGTACGTCCAATGACAGAAAGGGGTAAGATGGCTAATACTTGCAATATAATGCTTTTTTATTTCAAAGTACAAAATTAAGTGCTTCACAGAAGTTTATAAAGCTGAGCCATGAAAATAAAAAAAAATCTTTTCACCTCCAAATTTTTACTTTCACAAGGGTAGCAGGAGAAATTGGACCTCAAAAGTTGTTGTCCGGTTTGTCCGGAGTATGCTGGTACACAATATGTTGGGGGAACCACTGTTTGGGCATACGTCGGGGCTTGGAAGGGAAGTAGTAACATTTTCAAATGCAGACTTTGATGGAATGGTCTGCGGGCGTCATGTTGCTTTTGCAGAGCCCCTGATGTGCCTAAAGTTTAGGCCCTAAACAGTTGAAACCCCACAAGTGACCCCATTTTGGAAACTAGACCCCCCAGAGAGCTTATCTAGATGTGTGGTGAGCACTTTGAACCCCCAAGTGCTTCACAGAAGTTTATAACGCAGAGCCGTGAAAATAAAAAATCATTTTTTCCACAAAAATGATCTTTTCACCCCCAAATGTTTACATTCGCAAGGGTACCAGGAAAAATTGGACCCCACAAGTTGTTGTCCAATTTGTCCTGAGTATGCTGATCTTGTAAAGGAAGGAGAGCCATTTAACATTTTCAAACTTAAATTGGCTGGAATTGAGATCGGACATCATGACCTGAGTAAGCTGATACCCCATATGTGGGGGGAACCACTGTTTGGGCACATGGCAAAGCTTCCAAGGGAAGGAGCGCCGTTTTCGAATGCAGACTTTGATGGAATGGTCTGCGGGCTTCATGTTGCGTTTTCAGAGCCCCTGATGTGCCTAAAGGACACACAATCATACAAAGACATTATAGGTCTTCTAGAAGGACAATAAACCTAAACACCCATCACCCAGAAATGGAGACAAAGCATTGGCAAATTCAAAAGCTACAGTTCCAGGTACAGTAGTGTAAAGTCTCCAAGCACTACCTCTTACACACAGCTGCTACAGTGTATTTGCAAATGGACACATTAAATCAGGTAAGTTTGCCTGTTTTGATGAATTTCTGAGCACAGATCACTGTAAAAACTGAATCTGTCTATGAGTGTATGGAAAATAGCAGCAGCAAGGATTATAATTTCTAAGGTAATTAGCCTGTAATATGCTATCCCTACTGCGACAGCTCACCGTAGAAAAATTGCAGATAAGAAGGAATTTGAACAGGCCCTGAAAAGATTTTTTTTCATGTACTTGCCAGTTATAAACTCTGGAGGAAAGCAAGCAACACTGCCAGCTTTGATCAATTTCTCAGAACAGATCACTGCAAAAAAACATGAATCTGTCAATGAGTGCATGGAAAAAAGCAATAAAGTTATGTATTGTGGAAGAGATGTATGTGACATAATCAACACTCATTTCCAGAAAATGATACCTAGCCTCTATCCCTATACTAATCGCAGCTCACAGTGGTATTTATAGGGAATAGAATACATGTTACCTTGATATTTTCTTTTTGCTAGGTTGCAGCAGCAAGGAATGTAAAGCAATAATCCCTGACCGGAATTTTACAGCTGATATTCAACTACTGCCCTCTGCTGCTGACAAAGCCTTGTCAACATATGTAACGTTGAGTTGCAATGCGTGACTACATTGCACACCTGGAAGTTGCTGCTGCAGCACTGTAGCTTACTCGTAGAAATGGGCACACGTGGTGTACTTTCACAAGTAGGTCATTCCGATCTGTGTAGGTCTTGAGAAACTGCTGATCAACTAAGTTGAGCACGCTGGCCAGGGTGCGTGTGCGAGGTTGACAAGCTTCAGAGCCACCACCAACTTACAGCGATTGTCCCACATGACCATGCCTGGTTGTAGGTTCAGGGACGACAGCCACAGATCTGTCTGGTCTGTGAGACCTTTCAACATCTCTGTGGCAGTGTGTGGTTTATCACAAAAGCAGATTAGCCTCAGCAGAGCATGTTGCCGCTTGGACGAGAAAGTACTGCAGTGCTTGTAGTTTCTAAGGTGAAGGGTGAGGAGGAGGAAGTTCAGGAACTGCTGTAGAAGGTATGGAAAACCCTGATTGAACTAGGGCCCGCAATCTGCCGTGTAGTAGCAAGTGTTCCATCCCAGGGCCTGACTGGGTCCCAGCTTCCGCAATGTTCACCCAGTGTGCTGTCAGGGAAATGTAGCTTCCTTGGCCACAAACACTTGTCCACATACACAACTTGGAGTCTCCACATTTCAAAAAAATAATGCTAGAACTCTAGTGCCACCTATTGGAAGGTAGCAATCCTCAAGTCAATGTTGACCCTTTAATGAGCCTTGTCACATGACTTAGGATAATAGCCAAACCAGAATCTCAATTTCCAGACACTGTGTTTCTTTTTTTTTTTTTTTAAAAAAACATTCAGGTTAGTTATAAACAACTCAATAAAAGCTCATCAACTTAAACGTCGTTGTTTCAACTCTCATCATCATGGTTCATATTTATTTTAGTATAACAAACTAAAGGTATACACAAAAGACGTCATAAACATCAATAAACATCACTAAAATTCACTGATATTTGATCAGGTGCTGCCATTTTTTAAATTTCCAAACGCCCTCTGCATCAGAACCACCACCGCCTTCACTGTCTAATTTATAAATCAAGTATAATCTAGAAAGGATCAGCCCGATACACTTATTCACAGATACTGACTTCTCTTTGAAAATTCCTAAATTCCTCACATCCCACAAACTCTGCATCACACAAGTCATAATTAACCATAGGATTCTATTTTTCACACGATCACATGCACCAATTCCAAACATTGCAACACCCCAGTCAATAAAACTCACACCCTCTAACTCCTTACACAACCCACCTACACACTTCCACACACTGTACGCATAATCACTGTCCCACATAGTATGCCACACAGTCTCACATCCACCACAACCTTCTCTCGGGCACACATCCGTTCTGGTCAGACCTCGTCTCTTCTGAACCTGTCGCACAGGCAAAATATTGTGCAAGGACATCCATACAATATCCCTTTGTCTATTAGACATCCCATGCGTTCCCAAACTCTTCCATGCAACCGAGACTTCATTCCCTCTCAAACCCACAATATTACTCTCCACATCATTCTTATGTATTATTTTCATCACCTTCTTAGCCATTCTAAAATCATTCATCGGCACACTCAGTAAATCATGCTTCCTCACAAACTTTTCAATCACCTCATACCAGACCGAACACTTGAAGGCAACAGCCACTCTAGCATCCCTCTTTCTCCAACACAAGCCATACAACATCCAACCAGCAGATTATCTTGCCATATACGCTCCCTTATTTTCTTTATTCAGCAAAATAACAACAGTTTTTATATACTGAAGCCCCAGAAAAATCTCAATGTTTGGAAAGGCCATGTCACCATGGCGACATGCCTTAAAAAGACTTTCTCTCTTAAGTTTCTCTATTTTACTACTCCAGAAAAAAGTAAAAACTAACTTTTCACTCTTTTTATTTTACTATAAGACGGTGGAAAAACTGTTGCAATAAAAAGCAAAATCGGAAGAATCACCGCTTTTATGACCAAAATCTTACCACTCAAGGTCAAGTGTCTCAGTCGCCAAAAATTTAACTTACGCTCTATGCGCAATCCACACTCCTCCCAGCTCTCCTTACCTTCCAAGCCCTTATTAAATAATACTCCCAGCACTTTGATAGCACAATCATCACACTTTACCACTCCATTTTATCCCCATCATCCCCAAAACATTTAAAGCTACACTTATTCCAATTCACTCTAAAGCCAGACGCACCACAGAAAAACTCTAAAAGCAACTTAACCCTACTCATAAACGCAACACTTTCACTCACAACCACAACATCATCCATATATCCAAGAACTTTCACATGCTTTCCACCACTCCCAGGTACCAACAAACCTCGCACCACTTTATCACGTCTCACCAAGCACAACAAAGGTTCAATCACACATACAAATAAGACAGGGGACATGGGACACCCCTGCCTTACACCAGACATAATATTCACTTTCTCACTCAACCACCCATTAACAAGAAACTCACTTGACACACAATCATACAAAGACATTATCCCATTTACGTATTTTTTAGGAAATCCCATTCTCTCCAGAATTTTAAACAAAAACACATGCGAGACCCTATCAAACGCTTTCTCAAAATCAATTGTCAGAACCATACACTTCCGTTTCCTTCCCATGCAGTCCCCAATCAAATCTCTTAATAACAATAAGTTATCACTCATACTTCTTCCAGGCACAGCACACACTTGATCCTCATTCACAACACTACCAATCACCTCACGCATACGGTTCGCCAACAATTTGCTATAGATTTTGTAATCTGCATTCAGAAGCGTTATAGGTCTCCAATTCTCTAAACACTTTCTCTCACCTTTCTTATTCACAAGCACAACCACCCCCTTTCCTTGATTCACACAACTTACCACTCTCCCACATATACTTACATATCTCAGTCAAATCAGCACCCAGAAAATCCCATGCTTTCTCATAGAATTCTACCGGCAATCCATCTTTACCTGGTGTCTTATTCTTTTTATCACTCTTCATCACGTTTTCTACTTCATCCATAATCACGTCCTCATTCAAAATATCACATTCTCCAATATCCAACTTGTTTTCTAACCCATTCAGCACTTCTGAAACAAGACCAGAATCAATCCATTTTTTTTATCATATAACTTGCTATAGAATCTATTCACCTCCTTTATCTTTTCATCTTTCTCAAGATGTTCTATTTTGGTGCGATAGATGATTTCTTTCCCTTTTTCATCCTTAACACGCTTTAATTCACTTTGTCTCAGCCAGCACATCAGACACTTCCATCCCACTTTCTCCACAATTCCTTAAACAGTCTATAAGCCTGTTTAAATCATTAAATCTGCTCCGATAAATAGCAGCTTTTCTATAAACCCATTTTTGAAGAATTTTTGCCACACCTTAACCCAGTCCCACCATTCCAGCACACACACAAAATCCCTCTTACATACTCTCCACTCTTTATACTTGATTTTTAATTCATTCATCACATACTAATCTTCTAACAATCTTACGTTCAGCTTCCAAACCCCACCACCTTACACACGGTCATCTATCGCACTTAACACAGCTATCAAACACTCATGATCAGAAAAAGGTACAGCATTTTGTTCAAAATTTATGCACAACATATTTTTGGAAAACAACATCTTATCTATTCTGGATGCAATACCACCCCTATCTGCTAGGGTTCAAGTTCCCGCTGCTGCACATGGGGAGTCTCAAACCAGTCCCGCTGCGGTCCCCCATCTGTCTCCGTCCGCAGTGGAGCCTGCTCAGCAGAGACGTCGGTCCCAGCATCTTGCTCATTCCAATACTGTGCAGAGACTTGCTGCTGCTCTTCCTGGATCTTCTATTATAGCCAGTGCTGGAGCAGACGTCTTTGGGACGAAGTCCTGCGTTTCCCCTTCTGAGCATGCCCAGGGTAAGATCTCTCATTGGAGATCAGGGGTCACATGTTCAGGTACTGCAGCAGCTCCTATTGGTCCGCCAGGAAGGTCCTGAAACTACATGTGTTTTGGAACAGTTTTTCATTGGTCCTTGTTTCTGGCAGGTCCTGTAGCTGTTACTATAAAAGGGTGGCATGGCTGGGCTGCCATGCGCTAGTATCAATTGCATTATGTGCTTTGCGCCAGTGTGATCATGCACGCATGTGGTTAGGGCTCGGCTGAAATAAGCCCCTAGAATACCGGCACCTCCGGTGAGGAGATTTGAGTGCACATGGTTAGGGCTTAGCTAAAATAAACCAATAGAATACCGGCTTCTCCGGTGAGGAGATTGCTTGATTGCGTTGCTGTCTGCATGATCATGGACTGCTATCCGCACAGCCGTTATCTGTGTATCCCTGTGGTGTTAACAGGACACAGTCTTTTTCTCAGCGGCTCTGTGACGCAACAGGGTTCGCTTTATAACGCTGGTTCAGCGCCCTAGCATTTAACTTTGCGACTCACTGAAGCTAAGTGAGTTCGCACTTATCGCCATATAGCGCTGTGGCATTCCTGTTAGCGGCTCTGGGGATTAACAGAGTCGCACTTACTGCCACAGCGCACTACGGCGTTTATTTTAGCGACTCTGCGGGATTACAGAGTTTGCTACTTTTGCCATCTTACTAGCAGCGGGCTTCGCCTGCATGGTGGACCATGGGCTGCGAACGCACCTCTCTACTTTATCTATTAGGTGCGTTCCGCAGACCCTAACATAATACTAGCGCCAGGGTCTGGCTAGTAAAATGGCGGACGATCAGCGTCTACAGCAGTACATCCAGCAGCTGGAGGGTAGGTTGGCGGTTCTTGAGCGCACAACCTCAGCTGTGGACGTTACCGCAGTCGCTGTTCAGGCTGCTAGCATAGCTGCAGCCAGTTTGTCCACCGCTACCTCTGCTCCGACATTATCCCACCTCCCACTTCCAGACAAGTTTACGGGTGACAGTAAACATTGTCGGGGATTCGTGAGTCAGTGCTCTATACAGCTTGAGCTTCTGGCAACACATTTCCCCATGGAACGGGCACAAGTGGCTTTTATTGTGTCTCTTCTGTCAGGCAGAGCATTGGAGTGGGCAACGCCGCTGTGGGAGCGCGATGATCGTGTGGTGCGGAGTGCTCCTCGGTTTTTGAAGGCTCTGAAAAAGGTCTTTTTAGGACCTCAGGTCACGCACAATACGGCACTCCAACTGCTGGCAATGTCACAGGGTTTGTCCATAGTCAGCCAGTTCTCAGTCCAATTTCAGACTTTGGCCTCTGAATTAGAGTGGCCAGATAAAGTTCTTATTCCAGTGTTCTGGAGAGGACTGGCAGACCATGTAAAGGACGCTTTGGCTACCAGGGAGATCCCTGCCACACTGGAGAAACTCATTTCTTTATCTACCCGCATCGACCTCCGTTTTCACGAGCGGAGGTTAGAGCGGACCCAGTGTAGGCAGAGATTTCGGCTGTCACCCACCTTTGCCAAACCTCTTGAATTTCCCGTTCGGGCGTCCGACTCCCCAGAGACCGTGAAGACTACTCGAGTGGGATCTAAGTCTCGGACCACTCGAGTATCCATGGTCTGTAGAGTGTGTCAGCAGCCAGGACATTATGCCAACCGATGTCCCCAGCGAATGAGTAAACGGTCATGTTCCATGACCATAGGTGCAATGTCATTAGATGCGAGGGATTTTGCTCCGAAAGTGCTCCTTAAAGGGTTAATCTCTCTAGGTTCATCCACTTTTCCCGCCAAGCTTTGTGTGGACTCTGGGGCAGAGGGGAATTTTATGTCCCCTCCTTTGCCTCTCGCCATTCCATACCGCTGGTGACGCTCGCCGAGTCAATATCGGTGAGAGTATTGAATGGAACAATCCTGCCCTCACAAATCACCCACCAGACTGTCTCTCTACCTCTGTCTATGTCCCCTTCTCATCAGGAGAATATATCCCTTTTTGTTCTTCCTGAGGGATTAGATGAGGTTTTGTTGGGATTACCCTGGCTTCGCCTCCACTCTCCCCATATTGAGTGGTCCTCTGGGAGAATACTGGGTTGGTGTGATCATTGCAGAGACAGATGTCTCAGAGAGGACGTTCAGGTTTCCACCACAAAGATACCCATAGACCTTGCTTCTCTCTCCAAGGTTTATCAGTCATACGCGGACGTATTCTCCAAAAAGGCAGCGGAGACTCTTCCACCTCATCGCCCCTATGACTGTCCTATAGACCTCTTGCCTGGAACGGAGCCTCCTCGGGGAAGAGTGTATTCTCTCTCTCTTCCTGAGATGGAGGCCATGTCACAATACATCCAGGAAAATCTGGCAAGAGCGTTTATTAGGAAGTCAGTGTCACCAGCAGGGCAGGATTTTTCTTCGTGCAGAAGAAGAATGGAGAATTACGACGGTGTATAGACTATAGGGGTCTTAACACCATTACCGTTAAGAACAAATATCCTTTGCCCCTAATATCTGAGCTCTTTGACAGGCTCTGGGGAGCAAGGGTATTTACTAAGCTGGATCTTGTGGTGCCTATAACCTGATCCGCATCCGTGAGGGGGACGAATGGAAGACGGCGTTCAATACCAGAGATGGACATTACGAATATCTTGTGATGCCCTTCGGGCTCTGTAATGCTCCAGCCGTCTTCCAAGATTTCGTAAATGACATCTTCCGGGACATGCTTGCCACCTCTGTGGTAGTCTATCTAGATGACATTCTTATCTTTTCTCCAGATATGGACACCCACCGGAGAGATGTTTGCAGGATCTTCGACCTCTTGCGGGCAAATTCCTTATATGCGAAGTTGGAGAAGTGTGTGTTTGAGCAGGAGTCTCTGCCATTCCTGGGCTATATCATCTCCACTTTGGGATTGGCTATGGATCCTGCCAAACTACAGGCTGTAATGGATTGGCAAGAACCCCACTCTCTTAAAGCGGTGCAGCGCTTTATGGGTTCATTAATTACTATCGCCAATTCATTCCCCACTTCTCCACTTTGGTTGCTCCCTTGGTAGCCCTCACCAAGAAGGGAGCCAATCCCAAATTGTGGTCAGAGGAGGTTTCCAAGGCCTTTACTTCAATCAAGTCCCATTTTGCTAGCGCTCCTATCCTACATCATCCCGAGGTTGATAAGCCTTTTATATTGGAGGTAGATGCCTTGTCCGTTGGTGCTGGAGCAGTCCTTTTTCAAAAGGATGCTCAAGGTCGTAAACATCCTTGCTTCTTCTTCTCCAAGACCTTCACACCAGTGGAGAGGAATTATTCCATTGGGGATAGGGAGTTGCTAGCCATGAAGTTGGCCTTTTCCGAGTGGAGACATCTCCTGGAGGGGCTCGCTTTCCCTTTCAAGTGTTCACTGACCACAAAAATTTGGTCTATTTACAGACCGCCCAGTGGCTAAATTCCTGTCAGGCCAGATGGTCCCTGTTCTTCTCCCGGTTCCATTTCACCCTCCATTTTCTCTCCGGGGAGAAGAACATTCATGCCGATGCTCTGTCTCGCTCCGTGGTGTCCTCTGAGGAGGTGGAGGAGGAGCCTTGGCTGATTGTCCCCACAGAGAGCCTAAGAACTGTGGCCACACTCGTCCAGGGTGGGTGGACATTTTGGGGCAAAGAGGACATCTGAGTTGCTGGCGAGGACATACGGGTGGTCACATGTGGTCCGTGACGTCATGGAATACGTTCAGGTGTGCGTCTCCTGCGCCAAGAATAAGTCTCCTCGCCAACAGCCAATGGGTTACTTTTCCATTTACCGGTGGCAGACAGGCCCTGGGAGATGGTTGGGATGATTTTGTGGTGGGCTTTCCCAAGTCTCGGGGCTGCACCATCATCTGGGTGATAACCGACCACTTCTCCAAAATGGTGCACTTGGTGACGTTACCACGGTTACCGTCTGCACGGGCCTTGGCGGCATTATTTATCAGGCATATGTTCCGCCTACACAAAATTGTCAGTGATCGAGGTCCCCAGTTTGCGTCTCGGTTCTGGAGAGAGCTGTGTCGTTTACTCAGCATTGATTTGAATCTCTCCTCTGCATACCATCCTGAGACAAATGGGTTGGTAGAGAGGGCCAACCAGACCTTGGTCACATACTTGCGACATTTTGTCTCTGCCAGGCAGGATGACTGGGCATCCTTGCTACCGTGGGCTGAGTTCGCTCTAAATAATGCTGTGGCTGACTCCACCGGACAGACCCCTTTTCTCCTGAACTACGGTCAGCATCCGCTGGTACCAGTGCCCATGCCCGTGTCTTCTGCCGATTCCAGGGTGGCAGACTGGGCAGTGGAGGCATGGAACATTTGGGACCGCACCCAGGATGCCATTCAGGCCTCCAAAGAGAGGATGAGGTCTTCGGCCGATGCCCATCGGCGCCCCGCTCCTACATTTGCTCCGGGTGACCTAGTGTGGCTTTCTGCCCGAAACATCAGGCTACGTGTAGAGTCCACCAAGTTAGCACGTCGCTTTTTGGGCCCCTTTAATGTTCTTGAGCAGATGAACCCGGTGGTTTACCACCTAGCCCTTCAGCCTCGCCTTGGTATCACCGACACCTTTCACGTATCTCTCCTGAAACCTGTGACCATTTCCCGGTTTTCCGAGTCATCTGCCGGGACGTCGGGTTCATCTACCGACGATCATGAGGTGAACGCCATTGTTGGGTGCAAGGTGGTACGAGGGAAAAAATTTTATTTGGTGTATTGGAGGGGTTATGGGCCTGAGGATAGGTCCTGGGAGCCTGCCAAGCATGTTCACGCTCCGCAGCTCATCGCTGCCTTTGAGCGCAGCGAGGCCCAAAGAAGGGGGGCCCTATGAGGGGGGTAATGTTAGGGTTCGAGTTCCCGCTGCTGCACAAGGGAGTCTCATATCAGTCCCGCTGCAGTCCCCCATCCGTCTCCGTCCGCAGTGGAGCCTGCTCAGCAGAGACGTCGATCCCAGCGTCTTGATCATTCCAATTCTGTGCAGAGACTTGCTGCTGCTCTTCCTGGATCTTCTATTATAGCCAGTGCTGGAGCAGACGTCTTTGGGACAAAGTCCTGCGTTTCCCCTTCTGAGCATGCCCAGGGTAAGATCTCTCATTGGAGATCAGGGGTCACATGTTCAGGTACTGCAGCAGCTCCTATTGGTCCGCCAGGAAGGTCATGAAACTACATGTGTTTTGGAACAGTTTCTCTTTGGTCCTTGTTACTGGCAGGTCCTGTAGCTGTTACTATAAAAGGGTGGCATGGCTGGGCCACCATGCGCTAGTATCAATTGCATTATGTGCTTTGCGCCAGTGTGATCTTGCATGCATGTGGTTAGGGCTCGGCTGAAATAAGCCCCTAGAATACCGGCTTCTCCGGTGAGGAGATTGCTTGATTGCGTTGCTGTCTGCATGATCACGGACTGCTATCCGCACAGCAGTTATCTGTGTATCCCTGTGGTGTTAACAGGACACAGTCTTTTTCTCAGCGGCTCTGTGACGCAACAGGGTTTGCTTCATAACGCTGGTTCAGCGCCCTAGCATTTTACTTTGCGGCTCACTGAAGCTAAGTGAGTTCGCACTTATCGCCATATAGCGCTGTGGCATTCCCGTTAGCGGCTCTGGGATTAACAGAGTCGCACTTACTGCCACAGCGCGCTACGGCGTTTATTTTAGCGACTCTGTGGGATAACAGAGTTCGCTACTTTCGCCATCTTACTAGCAGCGGGCCTCGCCTGCACGGTGGACCCCGGGCTGCGAACGCACCTCTCTACTATATCTATTAGGTGCGTTCCGCAGACCCTAACACTATCAGCATGGTATGTTGGCGGTGGTGGGATGCCAAATTTCAGAGCAGCAGCATCTAGAAAGGAAAATTCAGAAATATGATTGGATAACTTTTTACCAGTTATGTCACAATTCCCTTCTGTGATGCAATTCAAGTCTCCAACTAAAACTGTAGGCATTTTGCTCGGAAGAAACAAACTTAATAATTCCAAAAGAGCCAGACGCTGGTTTTTCCTGTCGTTTCCTGATAGACAGTACACATTAATAATTCTAGCCCCCACCCCCTATAGCTAACATGTGCAATTATACATCTACCCACCTCTACCACCGTGTAGCTATCTAAACTAATCTCCCTGCTACCCATTAATATCCCTACACCATCATTCCTATTAACACTATGCACCCTAATGGACTGAATGAGAGTCTGTCATTTGCACCCTTTTTGTGACCTCCCTGGCTCCTGCGCAGTATAAGTGCGGTCTCCATATCCGCATTATTAATTGTTTTATGATATATTTTAATTTAATTTTTTTTTACTTATTTAGTGCCTCTGATGTGTGCTTATGCTATTGTTTCTATATCAAAAAACTGACCGGCACATCCAAACATAGATTCAGTGTGAACAGGTGCTAAACCTAGAGTCACCAACTCATATACATCTTATGCGCTAAGACTTCTCAATTTTTCATATTTCTAAGGTAATGATGCAATTCATTTTTCATATTTTTCATATTTCGTGTTTGCAAGCTATAGCGCTACAGTGTGCTACCTTTTTTTCTTGTATGTATATGAGTTGGTGACTCTAGGTTTAGCACCTGTTCACACTGAATCTATGTTTGGATGTGCCGGTCAGTTTTTTTTTTTTTTTTGATATGTATTCATTTACCTTCTACCTGAGCACTCCACCTGGTGGTCACAGGCTTTTTAATTACTACAGGTTCATCACCCCTCCACAGAGATGTAGATTTTAGTCTGGAGAGAGGATTCATATGTTCCCATGCAGACAGACTTTTCTAAGCGAGGATAGGCATTAGTTAGGACCTGATATACGAGAAGAGCCTTGACGTGGCTATCAGGCTCACATAATTTGACCATCTTATGCGCTAAGACTTCTCAATTTTTTCATATTAATTCATTTTTCATATTTTTCATATTTCGTGTTTGCAAGCTATAGCGCTACAGTGTGCTACTTTTTCTTGTATGCTATTGTTTCTGACTGAAGTCCAGTGGATAAGAAATAGGTGGTGTCGTACAAGTCAAGTTCTACATACCTGCTGAGTTTATCATGGACTTTATGTTTTATCTATGCTCTATCTATGTTCTGTGGAGTGCCCATTTTCTGCACAACTTGCACCTTGTGCATGTGTTCATTATGGTCTATGTGACCTATTAATGTCAATTTTTGCAATTTTTGCATGTGTTGATTGTGCTCCAGTTATTATGGTATCTATACTAGTTTTTTTGTTCAGCTAAATTGTTATTATTTACCCTCTGGTATAACGGTGTTGCCACAGATATAACCTTTAATAAGAGTATTATGCATTATCTGTGGTAAAAACTGTGCAGTTTGTTGTCTCTAGTATGATAATCGCTGTTTCTTTATCCCCTTCTGGTTGTATCCTGTATTTGCCCTTTTCTTCAATGGTCGATCTTGCTAATCTTTGCATTGCGCATGCGCCACTGCCGCCTCTATGCCTGGCTGCGTCACTCCCCTGTGATGCTGGGCGCCGTGTCACGTGGGGACCCACGTATTTCCGGCGCCGGCTCCCTGGGCAAACGCTGGCTTGGCGGTGAGTTGCTGCTTTGATTTTAGCTTCCGCCTGTCTGTATATAAATATGCACCCTCTGCACACACTTACTACGCCACCTGAGGAAGGAGCTGCTTGCTCCGAAACGCGCGTCGTGGTGGGCCACGGGATCGCTGACCTCTGCCTACTTAGGTAATTATATAATGTGAGTGATCATGTATTTCACCCTGCCTTAATTTATGTGCCTGCTATTGAGCATGCTGCTGATGGGATTTTCCTATTTGGCAGCATTTACTGACATGCTTACCACCAATGATAGTTGTTAATTGATATGCATTATATATGCTATTTTTCCCATATGTAAGGTACTTACCTTGTTTGATTAACGCTTTGAGCTCACTTGAACTATGGTGGGTTTGTATCAATTGCAGCTTTGGCATGCCTTTTGTCTATGATCTGGAATTTCCGTAGATTATTCTCATGTATGGTTTCTGCGGTACCCCGTGGCCCTTCTGGCTAGTTTATATGTGGGTAGTCGGTGTACGCCCTTTTCCCCCTTTAATGCCTTCTATCTGTGTTATGTCACTTTTTATATGAATTTTGTATCAATAAAAGCTAATTTTTAGACTTTATGACTGCTTTTTTGCTTTTGTTGTTAGTGATCTATATGCAGTTGGTCAAACATATGATCCAGATATATATGAGCATTTTGTAGAATTTTGACTGCTCATAACCATATGTACATTATGCTTGTTGCACTTTGTATTCAACTATTAACACATGAGCCAGACCATACATGCTGACCGTAAGGCCAGTCCTTATCGCTTGAAGCGTCCACAATCCCACATTACTGAAGACAAAAGATGTGAGCATTCATCTGTTTGATATAATCTAGGACGATTGGCATCTCCTTGCAACTATCCTGGGTATGCCTGAAATTTTTACACCTCCTGCAATACATTGGGGCATCTGGAATAAACAAAAAAACACTTTTTTTCCCAATTAAAAAATTAAGAGGGGGTAATTGAGGCCTCCCGGGCCTTAGGAACCATCCCAAATCTCACATTTGTACTTTCTGGTCCAGAGCCCTTCTCCATTCAGGACCCTGTGGGATTACTGAACATACAGGTCCTTCTCAAAAAATTAGCATATAGTGCTAAATTTCATTATTTACCATAATGTAATGATTACAATTAAACTTTCATATATTTTAGATTCATTACACACCAACTGAAATTTGTCAGGTCTTTTATTGTTTTAATACTGATGATTTTGGCACACAACTCCTGATAACCCAAAAAACCTGTCTCAAAAAATTATCATATCAAGAAAAGGTTCTCTAAACGACCTATTACCCTAATCTTCTGAATCAACTAATTAACTCTAAACACATGCAAAAGATTCCTGAGGCTTTTAAAAACTCCCTGCCTGGTTCATTACTCAAAACCCCCATCATGGGTAAGACTAGCGACCTGACTGATGTCAAGAAGGCCATCATTGACACCCTCAAGCAAGAGGGTAAGACCCAGAAAGAAATTTCTCAACAAATAGGCTGTTCCCAGAGTGCTGTATCAAGGCACCTCAATGGGAAGTCTGTTGGAAGGAAACAATGTGGCAGAAAACGCTGTACAATGAGAAGAGGTGACCGGACCCTGAGGAAGATTGTGGAGAAGGACTGATTCCAGACCTTGGGGGACCTGAGGAAGCAGTGGACTGAGTTGGTGTAGAAACATCCAGAGCCACCGTACACAGGTGTGTTCAGGAGTAGTATAGATACCCCCCCTCTCGTCAAACTCAATCTGACAGGTCGTCACGCCCCCTATCATTTAATCCGTCTCCCTGTCAGATTGATCCAGGTCGTCACGCCCCCTATCATTTAATCCGTCTCCCTGGGATTTGATCTGGCTGGACTTTGGAAAGTTGTATTAAAGAGCTAATTTTGATTTTATTCTTTTTTGTGGGTAGATACTTTTAAGGAGCCAGTAAATGTAAAGCTATTTTCTAGCAGAGTCTGTAGTACAGACTCCAGTATATAAGAATTTTTAGTGAAATACAGACTCTTAGTGAAATACAGACTCCCGTATAAAAGGCTTACGAGTTCTGTTTCGTCACATCGCACGGCCTTGTCTGTATCGTGGTGTGGAAGGTGTGGTTGTAACTGTGCACCAAACCTGTTAAAATGTCGATATACCTAAAGGTATTATGTTTCGTCAGATAGCGCCACATACGCGTTTTTAATGTACGATTAAATCGCTCAACTATAGCGGCCTTTACGGTATTGTTGGTGAAAAAATGGTGAATTTTATGCATTTTACAAACACGCTTCATGTGTGAATTCATAAATTCTTTGCCACGATCCGTCTGTAGTTTCTGCGGGGTAAGTCGGTCGCTTTCAAATATTAACTCGAACGCCCGAGCTACAGATGCACCGGTTTTGTTGGGCAAGGCGGCAACCCAGGCGTATTTGGATAGTACGTCTATCACGGTCAATAGATATTTCACGGCGTCATTTTCCCTAGAATATTCAATTAAGCTAACCAAATCAGCCTGCCACTGCGAATCAATGTCCGCGACAAAAATTTTATTGGTGGAGAATCTTGTCCTTACAGGCTTATGAAGGGTGTAAGCATCTTGTTTATTCAGCCAGTCCATCACCCCATGTTGTTTTATACCACGCGTTCTAACCGATCTGTATAGATTTGTAACGCCACTGAATGATGCCGGGGCTTCGGGCGTGAAATATTGCTTCTTTAATATTGTTTCATGGCCCTTAGCAGACATGATGGCTCTGTAAAACATTAATAGATTTTTTTCTATCTAGCAGTTCATGGTATTGACAGAGGGTGTGTTCTCTCTGTTACCACTAATAAATACAGCCCCGCTCACATGCTATACAACTCTCACCTGTAAGGCTTCACACCTCACAGAACACAACTCCGATCTGAACAGCCCTAAAGTGAGTATTTTTACGGATTTCGTTTCAATTATATTTAAGTTTGTGTAGTATTTGCATGAATGACTTATCCGTGTTTTCATAGTTGCACTTTATTTGTTTTAATAATATACCACGTCTGTGTTGATTAATAGCTGAATATTTACGCTGTAGTGGTAAATTTAGCTCGCTTACTATTAATATTAATAATTACTATAGATTGACGCTAAAATTTATACAGTTAATTTTATTTTTAGATGGCGGAGCATATTTTTTCTAACAGTCTTTCAGAAGTCTTACTGGCTTTGCAACAGGGTATGCTTTACGCCTTATATAGACACAGCGGGCTATTCTAGTTAAGAGTTGTTTTGCACATTATTTTTATACCGCTTTATTCTATCTCGTTTAAGAGCCGGGTATAATGAACGAGTACCTATCTGCTGAGATTTCACCAACCATGAACTATTCTGATCCCGGCCACAACATTTTACCCGAGACCGCGTGTAGTAACGCTACTGATGGGTGGAACGTGAGCGGTCAGGCGGCGCTACCCAGCGCGGGTACGTTGTGTGGATGCGCGGTTGTGTGTGTGTGTGTGTGTATATATATATATATATATATATATATATATATATATATAGAGTTGTTTTGCATATTATTTTTGCTTTATTCTTTAAGAACCGAGTATAATGAGCTGCGACCTGCCTGATGAGGTATTTGCCACCTTGAACTATTCGGATCCCGAGGCCTGTATTTTAACCGATGCCGTTTGTAGCAGTTCTGGCGCTGCCGGGCCCTGGATGGGCTTTCAGCGCCGGGCATCGAGGGTACGCTGTGTTTCTGTGTGGCTGTATATATATATATATATATATATATTGTGAGACAGTGAGGGTATGTGTGTTGAATGGGGTGTACATTTCACCTAGGTACTTTGCTGACGGTATAAGGGAAATGTATGGCTTTGTAAACCTAGTGGTAGAGAAAGGTCATTACACCATTCATTCAAGTACACGCTTGCAGCTCAAACCTGTGGCCACTCAGGTGATAATTAGGAAACCAGAAGTAGGTGTCTGGGAATACAGACAGGGAGCTCGCTTAGTCTGGACAAGGAGTCTAGGCACAAGAAGCAGTCTCCATGAGTGTGAGCTATCTCAGTCTGGGTGCTCGATGTACCCCGGACACAGGAGTAGTCTCAGTGAGAATCCGTGCGAATAGCGGCTGAATAGGAAGGGAGCTCTCTCAAGTCTGGACATTGAAGGTGCCTTCAGACACAAGGAGGAGACTCTGTGAAACTCCACGCTGGTAACTACTGAACATATGTGTTGTTTGGGCACAGACTGGTAGAGTCTGGACCCGGATAGAAAGGGAAATCTATCTAAGTGTAATTAGTGGCTCGACAAGCCCAGGTCTTATGTTTATGATTTATTTTTATCTGTTTGCTGTGGACTTTAATAAAGCTGGTTGCGGCCAGTTTTCACCAGAACTGCTGTGTGAATGAACTGTTTTCGTGCCACTCTGTCTACCCAGAGGGCGATCCCAGAGCTATATCCCCTGAAAAGCTTACAATATACATCTGTATATAACACTTAACTATGTGAATTTAAGCGTGTAAGTGAATATTAACTCCTTACAGATGTCGCGATGATAGCGGAGCTGGATTCACCCGAAATGCCTATGAACCATGGCACTAACAGAGCCCAAGAAGACTCCGCGTTTTCTAAAGCTCCTAAAAAGCGGAGCCTGAAGGTAAATGTACGTGCCGCATGAAAAGCTGTTTTGCCCAAACGGTTGAAGAAAATTGTTGATGGCCCTTCTAATGATTATTATTATTTATAGCGCGTAAAGTGAAACCTAGGAGCATGATATTTACAAAAGAGAATATACACCTGCTAGTGGAGAACGCCTCAGACGTCCCAGAAACCAATACCACAACTGTGCAGGCATCATCGTTAACCGTAAGTGTATATTTTGATATATCAGACTAGTCTTAATACATCGTATGTCACTCTTGGCACACCTAGGATCGCGATGTTCCGCACGTATCCGCTACATGTAGAATCTTTCCTTAAAGATAGTTGTAAAGTCAGATTGACACATGTACAATCTCATCCACAGATAAATCTAAAGTCGAGAGAGAAATAACCACGACCCCTCTGCAAACACTATGTCTCAACGAAAACCACGCAGAGCCGATACAGACACCTATGGGTCCTGCTGGCCCACAGCCGCATCACCAGTTCTATCTGATGCACGACATGGTGACCCATTCAAACGGCGCGCAACCATCCAGCGGGGCTGTGAATGACGCTGAACTATACTCTGAACTGCAGGAGCGGCCACGTAAACACACGCAGAGAACTACGTATGCTTCAGAAACATCACCAGTCACATTTTCCGCCATGAATCCCACAACCCGACAGACTCGTGAGGCGCTTGACCGTGAGATTGATCAGCTCGCTGATGGTAAGAAGCGCACCGTAGAACCGATCATTATACGGACCACTCATACTATACAACCTTTACCGTCATCTGTAACGGCGGACGCTAACTCCACAGGTGTCGAACTGTCAGATACCATTAATTTACTCACCACATCTCACGCTGCTGTATCTAATCCAGTTAATGTTGTGATGGGGTTAAAGAGAGTGTTAACTACTGAGCATAAAGTGTGTAAAAAGCCGAGGCTTCATACAGCTGTGTCTGTACCTGTTAGCAGTGCTGATTCTGCGGTCTCTGTACCTGTTAGCAGTGCGATTCTGCGGTCTCTGTACCTGTTAGCTGTGCGGATTCTGCAGTCTCTGTACCTGTTAGCAGTGCGGATTCTGCGGTCTCTGTACCTGTTAGCAGTGCGGATTCTGCGGTCTCTGTACCTGTTAGCAGTGCGGATTCTGCGGTCTCTGTACCTGTTAGCAGTGCGGATTCTGCGGTCTCTGTACCTGTTAACAGTGCGGATTCTGTGGTCTCTGTACCTGTTAGCAGGCGGATTCTGCGGTCTCTGCACCTGTTAGCAGTGCGGATTCTGCGGTCTCTGTACCTGTTAGCAGTGGGAATTCTGTATCTGCGATCGCTACAGCACAGATGTATGACGCCATTGGGTGGGCCCCCGCCGAAGCCACAGTGTTTAAGGATCAGTTAGATCGTTACTTACGTTACAAAATCTGGCTACCCAAAATAGTGTTTTTCTGTAATACTTTTGAAAGATTGCTGTCTGAAGTAGTCACAACAGATGCTCGTAAGGCCGAGCTATACGCGCTTCGCGGGTTGCAAGTAGACACCGAGATACCAGATGGTGCTAACCCGTTATGACTAAATATGATCGGTTCGGGGCTGCATAAACCAACTAAAACAGCGCAATATAATAGGGCCAGAGTTATAAAACGAGCTCTAAAACTACTGGTTAGTGCTCGCGCGCAATATGCGCTAGGCGGCGGGTGGCGGTATCTGTGCTGCCTACCACCACAGACAGCCCAGGAGCCACCACACACAGATGCTCCTGTCTCACATAGTCATGATGTCCCTGAAAATGCTGACCATGCAGATGCACAAAGCTCACAAGCCTCTGCTGCGGATGCTGACTCTGCTGATGATGTGAGGGGGTCATCCCATACAGTATTTTTACAACACTTCCATCATCACCAAGGGACAACTGTAATTTCAGTGCACGCATACATACCGATCATTTTAGGTTTGTAAATTTGGAGCGTGTACGATCATTTGTCGAGGCTGTGAACATAGTTCACGACAGTATTCAGTCATTACTGGATAGAGTCATTAGGGACATTGAACCCGGTGATTTTGTGCAGTTAAGGCTTGAAGGTGGCGACGCTTTAGACCCCATTTTCACTACAAAGCAGAGCCGCGAGGATTTTAATTCTGAATCTTTTTTAAATGCTGTTGCTCGCACACTTCAAAGTAATGCTGAATGCTTGGCAAGCAATACCCTAAAACTAGTCATCACTACCGTTAAAAACCGGCGAGGGGGTGTAAAAAGACGCTTGAAATCTATAGCGAGCAGTCGAATCATTAAACAAAAGATGCGGTGGCTGTATGATTTTAACAATTAAAGTACAAATCTGTGTTTGGCCGCTAGTGTGTGCGCCCTGATAGAGGACGCGGATGTCGGTGATGCGATTTTACTGAATCGCTCTAAAAACATACACGCGGCGCTGGGGATCCCGGATGAGGGATTAGTGAGTTTTAGCGACATTCCAGCATTTGAGAACTATTTGGGGGTCACCATTAAGGTACTGTACTACAGTCAGGGTGATTGGCGCTACTTTCAGACCGACAATGCAACTAGTGGTAAAACCGTATTCATACTACTCCATGATAACCACTACTACGGTATCAAGAATATAAAAGGTTTTATCGGTGCTAAGCACTTTTGTGAGCTCTGCAATTCATTGTATACTAAGAAGAACACCCATTCATGTCAATATTTTTGTAAAGCTTGTCATAGAGTGGATTGTGTGGAGAGTACAGGTGTACAACAAACACCACGTTGCTCCATATGTCGTGTTCATTGTCGCTCTAGTGGGTGTTTAGACCGTCACAAACAATTAGCTCTGGATGATCCACTGTTCTGCAGGCTAAAAATATTTTGTGATGAGTGCCATCGCTTTGTGTTCAGGAATAGCGAGGGCGTGCATGAATGTGCCGGTTTACGTTGCCCTGTATGTCGTAGTCCTGTAAATAAATTTGATGCGCATCTCTGTTACATGCGCCGTATGTACCAGAGGACGAGACAGATTGTTATATATTTTACGATTTTGAATGTATGCAGGAGACAGGTACCCACATCCCAAATTACATTTACACCACAACACTGAGTGGTGAGCGGTTCTGGGAGTTTGAAGGTGATAGTTGCACGCACGACTTTTACTGTTCTTTACCAGCGGGAAATTTTCAGGCTATACATTTATAGCCCACAATGCAGGTCGCTACGATTCTTACTTTATTGTTAAGGAGTTGATTTTTGAAAAACTACAGGTAAAGCTGATAGCCCAAGGTGGCCGGCTCTTGTGTGTGACGTTACCCGATTTGTCTTTAAGGTTCATAGACTCGCTAAATTTTATCCCCATGAAGCTCAGTAAATTACCACAGGCCATGGGCTTTTCAGGTGCCAAAGGTCATTTTCCACACTTTTTTAACACCCGAGAAAACCAAAACTATGTAGGTCCCATACCCGATGTGAAATATTATGGGTTAGAGTACATGGCACCGGATGAGAAGTAGAGTTCCTGGCCTGGCATGAGGGTCAGAACCACACAGTTTTTGACTTCAAGAGTGAACTAAAATCATACTGCAAACAGGATGTTGAAATTTTGAGACGTGCCTGTGAGATCTATAGAGAGCGCATTATGGAAATGACGCTGAAAAGTGTTAAAAAATACTGTGACATTCAAAAAGAAATGGTTGTGGAGAGCAGCTGTATAGATCCTTTTCAATTCATCACCCTGGCCTCTGTATGTATGTCAATGTATCGATTTAAATTTCTACCAGAAAAAACTATCGCCATTTTACCGGGTGATAATTATCACAAGGCGAAAAAGCGCTACTCATCCGTCGCTATACAGTGGCTCATGTATGTAGCGCATACCGAGAACATTGACATTCAGCATGCCTTAAGAGGGGGTGAGAAACAACTCGGTCAATATTTTCTAGATGGTTATGCCTATGTTAACGGTCAGCACATAGCTTTTGAATTTCAGGGCTGTTTTTTTCCACGGCTGCCCGTCGTGCTATAATGAGAATGATACAAATAAAGTTACAAACACCACCTACGGTCAATTATATCATGCCTTTTTAGCTAAAAAGCGCTACCTGCAGATGCGCGGGTACACCATAAGAGTGATATGGGAGCACGAGTGGCGTGAAATGTCTTTTTAACCTCCAGGCATTTCTCCAGCAAATGGATTTCCCCGCTCCCTTAGACCGCCGCGATGCGCTTTATGGGGTCGCTGTTATGATTTGGTAGCTGAGGAGTGCAGGTAAAAAAGGCAATACACCAGAGCAGTTGGAATCTATGAGATTGCAGTACCCTGACTAACCACCACAACTAGAGGCAGCCGTGGAGCGTTCCTACGTTGGTCCTAGACGCCTCGTCACAGCCTGAGAAACTAACTATACCTAAAGATAGAAAGAGGAAAGCTATCTGCCCCGGAGCAGATCCCCAAAGAACATAGAAAGCCCCCAAACATGTAATGGCGGTTAGACAAGAAGAAATATTGACACAGACAGAAAATAGTATGAGCAAACGATGGGGCCCAAACTATCTAAATAGAAAAGGATAGGAAGGGCACTTACTGCAATCCCAAAAAACCCTGAAAAGCACCAACTCTACTAATTTCAAAAACACCTGAGATCACACGACACGACCTCTACCACCTAAATTAGTTCTCTGGTGTAACAAAATCAAAACAGCAGCCACTGACAAAACTGGAAAAAGCAAATGTACAAAACATTAGTGGCTGAACTAAACTGAGAGGGCAAAAGCCCCCGGAGGGACCTTGAAGGCCCCCACAGAAATGCAGGACAAAATGCAAAAAACAAGCACAAAAACAAAAAGAAGAAAATGTCTTATCTGTAAGCAGGAGATGCAGACACGACACAGCAGGCTACAAAGGAAACAGGAATCAAGGACTGAGACCAGAACAATTGATCACCGGCAACCCTGATGGGAAGGCGACTCCCTTAAATAAGACCAGTCAGTAACACCTGATTCCCAATCCTCACAATCTTCACTGGACAGTCCAGTACCGCTTGTAACCACCAGAGGGAGCCTCTGCTCAGAACTCATTTCAAGTCCATTCACAACAGGTCGCACTAACGCCATTAAGCTCTATCACCAGGTGGAAGCTGATGAGACTTTACATTACTACGACTTCACCAGCCTGTACCCCTTTGTAAACAAAACTAAAACATATCCTGTGGGACACCCCGACATCATCTATGACAACTTTGGTTTCATTAAAAAATACTTTGGCTTAGCTAGAGTCAAGGTCTATCCCCCGAGAGATTTATTTTTTCCCGTTCTACCGGTAAAACTCGACAAAAAATTGATGTTCCCCCTTTGCTATACATGCGCTGTAAATTCCCAGGCCGAGGAATGCAGACATAGTGATGAAGAACGCTCCCTGACCGGTACCTGGTGCACTATAGAGCTCGAGCTGGCGATAGATAAAGGGTATCGGATCGCCCGCATCTATGAAATATGGCATTTTCCAAACACCAGCGATGATCTGTTTGCTCGCCACATTAAATTACACCTTAGGGATAAGCAGGAGGCGTCAGGGTATCCTAGCTGGTGCACGGATGATGCCAAGAAAAAGCAGTACATTGACAGTTTTCTTGAAAAAGAGGGTGTGCGGTTACGACCTGAAAATATAGCCGTCAACCCCGCTAAAAGGCAGATCTCCAAACTTTTCTTAAATTCTTTATGGGGGAAGTTTGCTCAGCGGGCCAATCTACCACGCACCAAGATTGTTAGGGATCCTGATGAGCTTTTTAGGTATCTCTTCCTGCCCTACTATGACATTTCTACGCTGGATTTTATCGATGATGAAACCGCTACCATTAACTGGAAATATGCGGAAGGGCACCACACAGTCAATAAAAACACAAACATCTTTATAGCCTGCTTTACCACAGCGTATGCGCGGCTAGAGCTCTATTCTCTGCTGGACCGTCTGCAGGAGAGGTGCCTTTATCACGACACAGATTCGGTTATTTTTGTGCACAGGGAAGGTGAGTGGCAGCCGCCTCTAGGCGATTACCTGGGGAATTGACGAGTGAGATACCCGAGGGCACATACATCACAGAGTTTGTTTCTGCAGGGCCCAAAACTTACGGGTACAAGCTCAACACAGGGAAAACTGTCTTAAAAGTGAAGGGAATAACGCTAAATGTTGGTAACTCTCAATCTATCAATTTTAGCAGTCTGAAAGATCTAGTTCTGGACTACCCCCGTAATTCAGACCCTGAAACTCAGAAGCGTCGCGTCGTACAGCAACAGGGCATTGTGAGAGATAAAAAATATTGGAATATTGAATCCCGTGTCCTACAAAAGACCCAGAAGTGCGTCTACACAAAGCGCCGACTATTAGACGAATTCACCACCCTGCCGTATGGCTATTAGCACAGTATTGTGATGGATACGCGGCTACAACACCCGCTCTCGTGCATTCTAGCGGGGCCGTCTAATTCTGGAAAGAGTTATTTTGTAAAACAATTGCTGTATAATATTGAAAGTAATTTTTCTCACAAGCCGGATAATATTGTTTGGTTTTATTCATGCTGGCAGAAACTATATGATGAAATCTCTCTCTCTTTTCCCAACACCAGATTTGTGGAGGGTCTGCCGAATACATTCGTAGATGATGAATTATTCCCACCTGGCAAGGTGAATTTGGCGATTGTTGATGATCTCATGGATAGTGCTAGCGAAAATTGCGAGATAGAAAAAGCGTTCACCAAGTATGTGCACCACAGAAATCTCAGTATTTTCTACCTGGTGCAAAACATATTTTGTCAGGGTAAGAAAAGTTGCACCATAAATTTAAACACAAAGTACATGGTTCTTTTTAACAACCCGCGAGATAAATTACAAATTTTAACACTAGCTCGTCAGATGTATCCTGGAAAAACACGTTTTTTCCTAGAAGCATTTGAGGATGCTACGCGGGAGCCTTATGGGTATTTGCTGGTCGATTTGAGAGCTAATACACCTGAGGATCACCGCTTACGGACGGGGTTGTTTCCACCGGCCTTACCAGCTGTCTATGTGCAGAAGAAAACCGCTTCTAAAAAGTGAATTTTATGCGGGCTCGCACATTCCACGCTGTGTGCGCTGTGCTGTAAAGATGTCCGAGAGACTCCGGCGTAACTGGGCTCTCTTAAAAACTCTGGTGAAGGCAACACCGTCCGTCCGGAAATCTATTTTGCGCAATGCGAGCGTGGATTTAATCACCGCTATAGATGAGATTGCTTTAAACATCTTAAAAGGCAGAATCCCGTTGAAAGAGCGCCAAAAAGGCATACTGAAGAAGTGGCGTAAAGCTATAAGAACAATTAGCGATAGAGCGCAGTCCATAAAGAAAAAGAAACGGGTACTGAATCAGACCGGTGGCTTTATCGGTCCTCTTTTAGGCTTTGCAATACCCATAATAACGAGTCTGCTCACGGGCAAATAATGGAGCATGCTGAGAAAATGTATCTAGTTCCCAAACAGGAGCTACACAAGCTAAGGCCACCAATCACCGAGAGCATACGCGAAACTGTTATTCGACGCCTCGATGATGAAATTAACTCCGTTTTACAGCGCCGCGACATCCCCGACGATGTGAAAATTAAAATGTATAGCACCGTGCTGGAGCGCTACTTGGTACATACAAAACGCAGCTCAAAAGAATTGACAACTTTAAATCTCGTTAGCCCTCAGGATTCTGAGCATCAACAGCCGCCAAATACCGTCACCGATAAAAAAAAAATCACGAGATCGCTGAAATTGTAGGTCATATAAACCAAAGATATAAAAAGAATGCTGAATTTTTACTAAACAGGCTACTCCAAAATAAGAGTGTGACAGACTGGAATGATAAAGACAAATTTATTTTCAAAGGCGCTGTAATATCCGGGTCTAACTTAGTGGATTTAGTACGTAGTACAACGCAGAGTCACGCTCTGACCGTCAGGAATTTACCTAGGGGTTGGGAATCGTTTATGCGAGCTATGGCCGAGCTGAATATACCCTCTACTGTTGTCGGTAATCACACTACTAGACAACATTTAGACAAATTAAAAATGTCCTCCAGCGCTGGTGTATCTACACCGATGAGGTTAGACTCCGCACCCCGTACAATTCATTCTCTGCACTCCCCGTCATTAGGCACCACAAGGGGTACTCTACTACCTAAAAAAAGGTCTCTACCGATACTGCCATCCATGTGGCTCACGATGTAGCCTATGTAGTTGTTAATTATCTATTTTATCGTGTGTGTGATGCTATTTGTTAATTGGGCATGTGACACTTTTTATATCATTCTGTATCTACTTTTAAATGCTTGAAATGTCTTTGAGCTGTATTTATTACAATAAAATCTTGTAACTTTGTTTTTACAATACCGCGTCATTGCTTTTTTAAAAATACGAATAAAACATTCGCGTGTCTAATATTGTAACATGGCCATATACATAATATGCCCATGACCATTTCATAATGTGACCTCGCCTTGATACAGCTTACTCCCATCAAAGGACTTGTCCGGACATGCCAGGATTATGGCCTTCTATACACAATACATGGGTAATTACTGCGTGTACTTTCTAGCAACTGAATTACTGTATCTAAATACCACTGACCTTCACGCAATTGTATTAGACTTCTAACACAACACAAGACCGGTACACTCCGTGCTAATAAGTAAGCTATCTTTAACAAACCCTGTAGCTGAGATGTCCCCATGTGTCAGTCCTACTAAAATATACATCTCCAAACTTTTACATACATATAAAACAAGCCTTTTATACGGGAGTCTGTATTTCACTAAGAGTCTGTATTTCACTAAAAATTCTTATATACTGGAGTCTGTACTACAGACTCTGCTAGAAAATAGCTTTACATTTACTGGCTCCTTAAAAGTATCTACCCACAAAAAAGAATAAAATCAAAATTCGCTCTTTAATACAACTTTCCTCCACAGACAATCACTTTGATTGAAAATACATTTACATTTACTGGCTCATTAATTCACTAAACTTATATACTGGAGTCTGTATCTCACTAAAAATCCTTATATAGTGAAGTCTGTATTTCACTAAAACACCACAGACTAATCAAATCCACGGGATAAAATATAAATAGAGACGAATAAATCACTTTGATTGAAATTCACAAATCCAGCAGACCAGATTTCCCCAGCCTGATCAAAGTCCAGCCAGATCAAATCCCAGGGAGACGGATTAAATGATAGGGGGTGATGACCTGGATCAATCTGACAGGGAGACGGATTAAATGATAGGGGGCGTGACGACCTGTCAGATTGAGTTTGACGAGGGGGGGTATCTATACTACTTGCAGGAAATGGGCTACAGGTGCCGCATTCCCCAGGTAAAGCCACTTTTGAACCATAAACAGCGGCAGAAGCGCCTGACCTGGGCTACAGAGAAGCAGCACTGGACTGTTGCTAAGTGGTCCCAAGTACTTTTTTCTGATGAAAGCAAATTTTGCATGTCATTCGGAGATCAAAGTGCCAGAGTCTGGAGGAAGACTGGGGAGAAGGAAATGCCAAAATGCCTGAAGTCCAGTGTCAAGTACCCACAGTCAGTGATGGTGTGGGGTGCCATGTCAGCTGCTGGTGTTGGTCCACTGTGTTTCATCAAGGGCAGGGTCAATGCAGCTAGCTATCAGGAGATTTTGGAGCACTTCCTGCTTCCATCGGCTGAAATGCTTTATGGAGATGAAGATTTCATTTCTCAGCACGACCTGGCACCTGCTCACAGTGCCAAAACCACTGGTAAATGGTTTACTGACCATGGTATTACTGTGCTCAATTGGCCTGCCAACTCTCCTGACCTGAACCCCATAGAGAATCTGTGGGATATTGTGAAGAGAAAGTTGAGAGACGCAAGACCCAACACTCTGGATGAGCTTAAGGCCGCTATCAAAGCATCCTGGGCCTCCATAACACCTCAGCAGTGTCACAGGCTGATTGCCTCCATGCCACGCTGCATTGAAGCAGTCATTTCTGCCAAAGGATTCCCGACCAAGTATTGAGTGCATAACTGAACATTATTATTTGATGGTTTTTTTGTTTGTTTTGAAAAAACACTTTTATTTTATTGGACGGTTGAAATATGTTAATTTTTTGAGACAGGTTTTTTGGGTTATCAGGAGTTGTATGCCAAAATCATCAGTATTAAAACAATAAAAGACCTGACAAATTTCAGTTGGTGTGTAATGAATCTAAAATATATGAAAGTTTAATTGTAATCATTACATTATGGTAAATAATGAAATTTAGCACTATATGCTAATTTTTTGAGAAGGACCTGTAAATGCAATGTCTTTTCAAAAATAAAGTAATGTCATCCAGAGAAACAAAAGGGTTGTGTATGAAAATTAAAAGTGGGATATCCCCCTTAGAGTAAAGCACAGTAAAGGTAAGACCTTCCAGCAAAAGATTTGCAACTCCATTTTTCAGGGCAGTAAACAAATTCTGGCAAGCCGCCATAGAGGATAGCACCAGTACATACCTGCCTTCCCTCCTAAACTCCTGCAGGCATATTATGATCATAAGCATTTTGTAGAATTTTGACTGCTAGTTTAGATAGCTACACGGTGGTAGAGGTGGGTAGATGTATAATTGCACATGTTAGTTATAGGGGTGGCGAGTTAGAATTATTAATGTGTATTGTCCATCAGGAAACGACAGATAAAAGGAGCGTCTGGCTCTTTTGGAAAAATTAAGTTTGTTTCTTCCGGGCAAAATGCCTACAGTTTTAGTTGGAGACTTTAATTGCGTCACAGAAGGGAATTGTGACATAACTGGTAAAAAGTTATCCAATCTAATATCTGATTTTTCCCTTCTAGATGCTGCTGCTCTGAAATTTGGCAACCCACCACTAGTGATGAGTCACCCCCATAGTGTTCGAGTTCGGTTCGGTTCGCCGAACAGCTGACAAATTGCTCAGAAGACACAACTAACACATGGAAAAGTGACAAGTACATATAGTCATGCGAAAAGAAAAGAGGTGGAGGAGTAAAAGGAGGGGGAGACACAGATATAGGCATGTCATGCCCTTCTTAAACCAAAAAAGTGCGAAGCCGACACGGCCAATCCGTTCCTGCCCGTGCGACCTGCGTGTCGCCGGGTTTGTGCCAGACCTGCGGTGGACCCTGACAGCCAGCCCCCCTCTCCCAATACTGGTGCCTGTCCGCTGGTGGGTCGAGCGAGTCCCCCTGCGGTGGAAGCAGGTCTAATCTTTTTAATTTAAATTGTCTCTCTAATTTGAATGAGTACACTTTAAATCCTTTTACAAGGATCTATTGGAGGCAAGTCTCATGCCAGCAGCCGCGGTAATTCCAGCTCCAGTAGCGTCCAGTAAAGCTGCTGCAGTTAAAAAGCTTTTATAAGGATCGAGCGTGGCGGTCCACCGCAAGGCGTCCTACCGCCAGTCACAGCCCCTGTGCCTTGGGGTGCCTCCCTTATGCTCTTCACTGATTGTCCCGGGGGCCCGAAGCATTTCCTTTGAAAAAATTACGTGTCCAAAGTACAGGTGGTGTAGCTTGCTTAACAGCTGGGTTAATCCGCTGACTAGCAGACACTGCTACTAGGCCCAAAATTATTGTCTGGGCTAGATGCAGTTAACACTAGAACTACTGATGGAGTCATTTTGACTCCTTTCGTTTTTTATTTCTCTTCTGTGACTACATTTTTCAGAATTCCGGCTTGAAACTCGGTGACTTTTCCTCAAATATGATGTGAAAAAAGATTTTGTGAGAATAAATAATTTTGGTGAAAAATTTGCGCGTTTTTTTCAAAATTTACCAAGAACTACTGAAGGGAGTCATTTTGACTCCCTACTATATTTTGAGGTCCTTTTGTCACTAAATGTTGCTATAAAGTTTTGTGCATAATTTTTTCACTCTGTCTTATTTACCCTGATGTTCATATAGATGTAGTAGGCGTGACAGCCAAAATATTCTTCGAGAAGCACCTGGCCCTACAGGATACGCCAGAAGAAATATCATTATCGATAGTCCTTTGAGCGCATGGCGTTTATTTTTTGATTCATATATATTGACACATATAAAGAACTGTACGCTTGCAGAAGCATGCAGGAACAATAATTTACAGTTTACTCTATCTGATGAGGAGCTAGATGCATTCATTGCGATATTCTATGCTCGTGGAATATCTGGCACGAACCGTCACTCGATTAGCAGTATTTGGTGTAATGACTGGGGAATACCGTTTTGCAAAGCGACAATGTCTAGGGACCGCTTTGTTGAAATTATGAGGTTTCTCAGATTTGATGAGAAATCTACTCGATCGGAGAGACTGCAAACGGACAAGTTTGCTCTATTTTCTACTGTGTGGGACAGGTTTATTGAAAATTGTATTGCGTGTTACAAACCTGGCCCATACATAACGGTGGATGAGCAACTTTTCCCAAGCAAAACTAGGTGTCCATTCACGCAGTACATGCCTTCCAAACCAGATAAATATGGCCACAAATATTGGCTAGCTGTTGATAAGGAGAGCAAATATCTGGCAAATGGCTTCCCTTATCTAGGCAAAGATGACACACGCCGTGCTGAGGACCGTTTAGCTGACCATGTGGTAATGAAGTTATTGGACCCGTTTTTGAAAAAAGGTCGCAATGTTACAACCGATAATTATTTTACTTCAGTAAAATTAGCTAAACAGCTAAAAAGCAAAGGAACAACCATCGTGGGAACACTGAACAAGATAAGGCGAGAAGTGCCTAAAGAAATAAAATCCATGAAAGAGGAATTGTACAACACTAAAGTGTTTAGAAATGAAGATAATTTTACACTTACAGTATATCAAGGAAAGCCCAACAAAAATGTTGTCATTTTGAGTTCCGTCCATACAGATGTTGTTGTTGCGTCTGATTCCACTAAAAAAACTCCAGAAACGGTAAAGTTTTACAATGAAACAAAATATGGAGTAGATGTAGTGGATCAGATGGCACGAAAATATACCACACGAACATGCACAAGGAGATGGCCTGTTCATGCATTTGAAAATGCCTTAGACTTTGCGGGTATAAATGCATGGATAATATTCAATGAGATAACCCACCAAAAAATGTCACGCAAGGCATTTTTGCAAACGCTTGTGAGAGAGTTGAGTGGTCCTTATGTCACAGATAGGGAAAAGGGTTCCACGTCCCAAGTTTCTACATGCTCAGAAGTGATGATTCAAACAAAATTTTGCCAGATCAAAGAAAAGTGCAAGAAAAATAGATCTGTCGGCAATTGTAAGACTTGTGGTAAGTCTTTGTGTGGGCAATGTACTGCCATAAATCAAAGGCAATGCCTAAAATGCGAAACACCAAATGTTTAGAAGGTGAATTCTGCGCCATATTTTCATTTTTATGCTCCTCCACCTACATTTTCTCTGCTTTTTGTTCTTCAGTTGTTGTTTATATGTGTGCACTTGAATAAAAAAAAATGTTTGAAAAACGTCTATTATAATTATTGTTATTTTCTGTAGAAAAATAAGAAAAGCAGAAAAAAACAATCAAAAGCATTACTGTTGGATCTCACAATAATAATACATTACAAAAAATATAATTATTAATAAATAACCACAAATGAAACTCTAAAAATAAATGAAAACAAGCAAGGAGTCAAAATGACTCCTTTCAGTAGTTCTAGGCGGGGTCACGAGTCCAGTAGTCCTAGTGTTAAAAATTTGTAATTAGAGCTACAGCTGGTGGCTACTCCTCTGACTAGCAGACATTGCTACTAGACCCAAAATTATTGTCTGGGCTAGATGCAGTTAAAAATTTGTAATTAGATCTACAGCCGGTGGCAACTCTGCTGACTAGCAGACACTGCTACTAGGCACAAAATTATTGTCTGGGCTAGAAGCAGTTAAAAATTTGTAATTAGATCTACAGCCGGTGGCTACTCCGCTCACTAGCAGACACTCAAGCTTTGGAGCAGACCTCTGATTCCCAGGCTATAGTATGAGTAAACAGCTCTTCACACTCAACCATCTGTGTTACTCCAAGCCATAGTGTATGTAGTTTCTTACGGTTAAAAGGGGGGTGGGGAAATACCCAACCCACCTGTAATTGACGATGCCAACGTCACGTAAAACACAGCAAGGGGACTCCAAAAAGAGTCTCCATTTTTTCCAAAAATTTGGGGCACAGACACCACTTAAGTAGCATCAATTGCCCCAGAGTTGCTTAAAACGGTTGTTGAGGTGATTTGAACAAATCCTCAAGCTTTTACTCTCCCCAGGATGACACAGGGGTAGAAAAGTCCTTGTGGATCCATGATTTGTTCATCTTTATGAATGTGAGTCTGTCTACATTCTCAGTGGACAGCCGCGTGCGCTTATCTGTCAGACTCAGCACACCACCAGCAGCGCTGAACACACGTTCAGAGAGAACAAAAATTATTATTAATTTGAAAGCTGGTGGAGCTTAGTATAGATGGCCTAATAGAATGAGTACCCCACACTGCTACTATGCCCACAATTATTCTACAGACAAGATGCAGATAAAAATTCTTTATTTTTTTGGACGCTGGTGGAGCTTTGTATAGATGGCCTAATAGAATGAGTACCACACACTGCTACTATGCCCACAATTATTCTACAGGCAAGATGCAGCTAAATATTATGAGTATTTCAATGCTGGTGGAGCTTTGTATAGATGGCCTAATAGAATGAGTACCACAGACTGCTACTATGCCCACAATTATATTACAGGCAAGATGCAGCAAAAAATTATGAGTATTTCAACACTGGTGGAGCTGGCAAAAAGTGCTAGCAACTGATGTAACCTAGCTCTCAAAAGGGCTGCAATTACAAATAGTCACTACTCCCAAGTTGACCTATCTGTCTATATAGAGCACAGACCTGCCTGCTAAAAGTGCTAGGAACTGCTGTAACCTAGACCTTAAAAGGGCTGCAATTACAAACTAGTCCCTCCCTACTCCCTAAACCTTCCTGTCTAACTGCAAATGCACTTCACAGTCTCAGTTAGAAAGATAGCGCTAACAGCAGCAGCAGTGCCGTCTAACACTGTGCTGCAGCAGTGAGAAAATGGTGGCGAGGGGGGAAATGGCTGGGTTTTATAGGGCAAGGACATGTGACATACACAGCCAATGACACATGCCCTTGCTTGTGTGAAAAAAAAGCACTTCGCTCCGTGTGTGCGCTGCTGATAGGCTGACAGACTGCACCGCCCACTGGAAATGCGGAAAAGAGAAAAAAAAATGGAGATCTTCATTATTTCTGCAGAGATCCATCCCATGCCCCTCCCCCCGCCCCGCTGTACACTCAAACTGTGTATTAACAGTGATTCTCAGCATTACTGTGAAAAAATCCAGTGACGATTTAGGTGCACGAACAGTTATGGCACATAACCACGAACAGTCGGATTATTTCAAAATCGTTCGAGTTCGTCAAACGGCTCGAACACCACCCAAAACAGCTCGAATTTGAAATTGGCGAACAGTTCGCTTCGAACACCGCTCATCTCTACCCACCACCGCCAACATACCATGCTGATAGGGGTGGTATTGCATCCAGAATAGATAAAATGTTGTTTTCCAAAAATATGTTGTGTATGAATTTTGAACAAAATACTGTACCTTTTTCTGATCATGAGTAGAGTTGAGCGATACTTTCCGATACCCCTAAGTATCGGAATCGAATGGTATCGCCGATACCATTAAAATATCGGCGATACCCGATACCGATACCGGAAGTCCCATGTAAGTCTATGGGAACAAAATATCGGAACTAAAAAAAACCCATTCTTTCCTTGTAAACACTAAATATACACACATAGAATACATATATATATATATATATATATATATATACATGTCATTGTGACATATATATATACATATATGTATAGTTTATACACTTCTACATAGTAAAATATCCTCTGATTCAATTGCCGGGTAAAGCCGGCTTCAATGAAAAGACAGAAGCACCCGACATGAAATGACACTTGGTGTACATAGGGTTAACCATGTCTTTTCATGTCCTTTGCTATCTGATTTGCACAAACAATTAAATCAGTCTGTTTGCAAAATTTCACACCTGTAGGGGTTAATTAAAGGTGTAAATTCGTTGTAAAAAAAACGGACTTTTTTGCTACGAATTTACACCTTTAATTAACCCCTACAGGTGTGAAATTTTGCACACATAGACTGATTTAATTGTTTGTGCAAATCAGATAGCAAAGGACATGGTTAACCCTATGTACACCAAGTGTCATTTCATGTCGGGTTCTGCATTTTCACAAAAGCCGGCAATTGAATTAGCGGCTATTATACTATGTAGAAGTGTATGAACTATAAATATATATATATATATATATATATGTGTCACAAACTCAATGACATGTATATATATATATATATATATGAGGTGTAAAATTGCTGAAAAAAAATGCGTGGGCTCCCGCCCTATTTTCGCAACCAGACAGACAAAGCCAGTGAGTGGGGGCAGATAATAATAGCCCAGAGAGGGACCATTATTTTTGGCCCCCCCCGGCTACTAACATCTGCCCCCAGACACCCCAGAAAGGGCAAATCTCTAATTAGATTTGCCCTTTCTGGCACTTTGCCCATCTATTCCCATTGCCCTGTAGCGGTGGCGAATGGGTTAATAAGGGGTTAAAATGACCTTGCAATTGAAAGGTCACTTTAAGCCAGGTTAATAATTGAGAGCTGTCAATTAGACAACTATCAATTATTAATCCTATTGTATGAAAGAAAAATCAAACACACACACTTTAATAAAAAAGAAGTTTAATGAAATAATCACACAGTTTTTGACCATATTTTATTTACCTGCTAAAATCATTTCCTGTAATAAAAATAAAATAATAAAGCAAAATTATTCTTACCAATCCGATGCACAGTCAGGTCCCACGGTTGTAATCCTTCAGAAAGGGTTAATGTTTACTGCAGGGACCGCAGCTAATGCTGCAGCCTCACAGTAAACCCCCAAATGAATGAGTTCCTCTCCTGGCTGACAGGAGAGGAAGTGGAAAGCTTAATTGATTGCTTTCCACTTTCACTTCAGGTCAGCCAGGGACACCATCAGTGACGTCAGAGGGAACTGATTAACAAAAATAGGGGTTCCCTTCAAAAAAAAAATGGCGTGGGGTCCCCCCTATTTTTGTTAACCAGCCAGATGAAGCAGACCGCTGAGGCCTGGATTTTCAGGCTGTTAAGGAGCCAAGATCCATGGACCTTGCCAGCCTGATAATACCAGGCCACAGCAGTCTGCATATCTTGGCTGATTAACAAAAATAGGGGATCCCCTCGAAAAAAATTAGCGTGGGGTCCCCCCTATTTTTGTTAACCAGCCAGATGAAGCAGACCGCTGAGGCCTGGTTTTTCAGGCTGGTAAGGATCCAATATCCATGGACCTTGCAAGCCTGATAATACCAGGCCACAGCAGTCTGCTTAGCTTGGCTGGTTAACAAAAATAGGGAATCCCCTCGAAAAAAAACGGCGTGGGGATCCCCCCTATTTTTGTTAACCAGCCAAGTGAAATGCAGACTGCTGCGGCCTGGTATTAAAAGACTGTCAAGGCCCATGGATTTTGGCCCTCAACAGCCTGATAATACCAGGCTACAGCAGCCCCACATTTGGCGCATCAAAAGATGTGCCAATTGTGGCACTTTACCCGGCTCTTCCCACTTGCCCTGTAGCGGTGGCAAGCGGGGTAATAAGGGGTTATTGTCACCGTTGATTGCACAGTGACAATAAGCCCGGTTAATAATGGAGAGGAGTCAATAAGACACCGATCCATTATTAATCCCAAAGTTATTAAATGTTTAAAAAAAAGACACAGCAAGAAAAAAGTCTTTTAATGAAATAAAAGAGACTACACAGTTTTCATTTTTTTTATTACTCTCTCATTCCTGCGACGCCATCGATCTCCTGTAAAAAAAGAAAAAAAACAAACCAACAGTATACCACCTGTCCGACGCAGTCCATAGTAACGATTGTCCCACGACGATCCAGCTCTGCTACATCGGAGTGACAGGCAGAGCCTGACATCCCGGCGCAGCACAGCTGCTTACCAGCTTCCCCGGCGGTGACGTCATCGGACTGACTGCTTTACGGCCGCGATTACCCAGCAGTCACTGCAGTTATCGCGAGATACTGCATGTGACCGCCGGGGAGAAGAGGATGGCGGCCATGAAGCAGTCCGGGATGTGACCGCCGGAGATCTTCTGCCAGGTAAGTGCCGCTGACTCCTGACAGACCCGACCGACGGACACTGACAGTGACAGTGACAATTCCGATTCCGGTATCCGATCTGACGAAAATATCGGAACTCGGGATCGGAATTCCGATACAGCCAATATCGGCCGATACCCGATATTTGCAGTATCGTATCGCTCAACACTAATCATGAGTGTTTGAGAGGTGTATTTAGTGCGATTGATGACCGTGTGTATGGTGGTGGGGTCTGGAAGCTGAACGTAAGATTGTTAAAAGATGAGGATGTGATGAATGAATTAAAAATCAAGTATAAAGAGTGGAGAGTATGTAAGAGGGATTTTGTGTGTTTGCTGAAATGGTGGGACTGGGTTAAGGTGTGTTGCAAAAAATTCTTCAAAAAATGGGGCTATAGAAAAGCTGCTATTTATCGGAGCAGATTTAATGATTTAAACAGGCGTATAGACTGGTTAAGGAAGTGTGGAGAAAGTGGGATGGATGTGTCTGATGTGCTGGCTGAGACAGAGTGAATTAAAGCGTGATTTGAATGAAAAAGGGAAAAAAATCATCTATCACACCAAAATAGAACATTTTGAGAAAGATGAAAAGTGCACACGGTTCTTTTTTAAGAAAATGAATGGGAGACAGGTTGATATGGATAAAATCCTGGATAGGAACGGTTTGTGTGTGTCAGGTGAGAATGTGATAAAGGAGGTTAATAGGTTCTATAGCAAGTTATATGTAAAAAATCAATTGATTCTGGTCTTGTTTCAGAAGTGCTGAATGGGTTAGAAAACAAGTTGGATATTGGAGAATGTGATATTTTGAATGAGGACGTGATCATGGATGAAGTAGAAAACGTGATGAAGAGTGCTAAAAAGAATAAGACACCAGGGAAAGACGGATTGCCGGTAGAATTCTATGTGAAAGCATGGGATTTTCTGGGTGCTGATTTGACTGAGATATGTAAGTATATGTGGGAGAGTGGTAAGTTGTGTGAATCAATGAAAAGAGGGTGGTTGTGCTTGTGTATAAGAAAGGTGAGAGAAAGTGTTTAGAGAATTGGAGACCTATAACGCTGCTGAATGCAGATTACAAAATCTATAGCAAATTGTTGGCGAATCGTATGCGTGAGGTGATTGGTAGTGTTGTGGATGAGGATCAAGTGTGTGCTGTGCCTGGGAGAAGTATAAGTGATAACTTATTGTTATTAAGGGAATTGATTGGAGACTGCATGGGAAGGAAACGGAAGTGTATGGTTCTGACAATTGATTTTGAGAAAGCGTTTGATAGGGTCTCGCATGTGTTTTTTTTAAAGTTCTGGAGAGAATGGGATTTCCTAAAAAGTTTGTGAATGGGATAATGTCTTTGTATGATTCTGTTTCAAGTGAGTTTCTTGTTAATGGGTGGTTGAGTGAGAAAGTGAATATTATGTCTGGTGTAAGGCAGGGGTGTCCCGTGTCCCCTGTCTTATTTGTGTGATAGAAACTTTGTTGTGCTTGGTGAGACGTGATAAAGTGGTGCGAGGTTTGTTGGTACCTGGGAGTGGTGGAAAGCATGTGAAAGTTCTTGGATATATGGATGATGTTGTGGTTGTGAGTGAAAGTGTTGCGTTTATGAGTAGGGTTAAGTTGCTTTTGGAGTTTTTCTGTGGTGCGTCTGGCTTTAGAGTGAATTGGAATAATTGTAGCTTTAAATGTTTTGGGGATGATGGGGATAAAATGGAGGGGGTTAAGTGTGAGGAGGTTGCTCTCAAAGTGCTGGGAGTATTATTTAATAAGGGCTTGGAAGGTAAGGAGAGCTGGGAGGAGTGTGGATTGCGCATAGAGCGTAAGTTAAATTTTTGGCGACTGAGACACTTGTTCTTGAGTGGTAAGATTTTGGTCATAAAAGCGGTGATTCTTCCGATTTTGCTTTTTATTGCAACAGTTTTTCCACCGTCTTATAGGAAAATAAAAAGAGTGGAAAAGTTAGTTTTTACTTTTTTTCTGGAGTAGTAAAATAGAAAAACTTAAGAGAGAAAGTCTTTTTAAGGCATGTCACCATGGTGACATGGCCTTTCCAAACATTGAGATTTTTCTGGGGCTTCAGTATATAAAAACGATAGTTATTTTGTTGAATAAAGGAAATAAAGGCACGTATATGGCAAGATATTCTGCTGGTTGGATGTTGTATGGCTTGTGTTGGAGAAAGAGGGATGCTAGAGTGGCTGTTGCCTTCAAGTGTCCGGTCTGGTATGAGGTGATTGAGAAGTTTGTGAGGAAGCACGATTTACTGAGTGTGCCGATGAATGATTTTAGAATGGCTAAGAAGGTGATGAAAATAATACATAAGAATGATGTGGAGTGTAATATTGTGGGTTTGAGAGGGAATGAAGTCTCGGTTGCATGGAAGAGTTTGGGAACGCATGGGATGTCTAATAGACAAAGGGATATTGTATGGATGTCCTTGCACAATATTTTGCCTGTGCGACAGGTTCAGAAGAGACGAGGTCTGACCAGAACGGATGTGTGCCCGAGGGAAGGATGTGGTGGATGTGAGACTGTGTGGCATACTATGTGGGACAGTGATTACGCGTACAGTGTGTGGAAGTGTGTAGGTGGGTTGTGTAAGGAGTTAGCAGGTGTGAGTTTTATTGACTGGCGTGTTGCAATGTTTGGAATTGGTGCATGTGGTCGTGTGAAAAATAGAATCCTATGGTTAATTATGACTTGTGTGATGGAGATTTGTGGGATGTGAGGAATTTAGAAATTTTCAAAGAGAAGCATTTATCTGTGAATAAGTGTGTCTAGCTGATCCTTTCTAGATTATACTTGATTTATAAATTAGACAGTGAAGGCGGTGGTGGTTCTGATGCAGAGGGCATTTGGAATTTGTGATGTTTATTGATGTTTATGACGTCTTTTGTGTATACCTTTGGTTTGTTATGCTAAAATAAATATGAACCATGATGATGAGAGTTGAAACAACGACGTTTAGGTTGATGAGCTTATATTGAGTTGTTTATAACTAACCTGAATGTTTTTTTTAAAAAAAAGAAAAAAAAAAGATACACAGTGTCTGCAAATTGAGATTTTGGTTTGGCTATTATCCTAAGTCATGTGACAAGTCTCGTTAAAGGGTCAACATTGACTTGCAGAATTGCTACCTTCGAATATGTGGTGCTAGAGTTCTAGCTCTCTTCCTCTCTGAGGAGACAATTTGCATAATTAGCATATTTCCCAGAGGAGCATTGTGGCTTTAAGTCTCCTCTTCTCGGCATGCTTAGCATGTCGATCTCCACAAGGAGAAACTATACTTCTTGGATAATGGTCTGACGCCTTTCACACAGCCAAACCAGATCTCCGCTTTGCACTGAGGGGCCGTACCCCGAAACACAGTGTCTGCAAATTGATATTCTGGTTTGGCTATTATCCTAAGTCATGTGACAAGGCTCGTTAAAGGGTCAACATTGACTCGTAGGATTGCTACTGTTAGGCATCGGGTGTCTGCTGGATCTGAAGTGGGATCTGAGTCATCAGTGCATTCTGTGGTCTCCCATTCTGGTCCAGCCAGGGCAGATGCTGCTCAGCTTCGCCGTCGGTCCCAACGCCTAGGTAGTACACGGGAAGTACAAGCTGTCTCTAGGGTCTTTGTTCCTAGTAGCTTTAAATATAGGTTGCAGAAGGGAACAAGGCTGTCATAGCCTAAGTCCAGGATTTCCTGCACTGAGCATGCCCGTGACTTGGCGGACCGTTATTAGTGATTTGGTGTCAGCTGATCCGGTGACCTGGCACCGCCTGATTGGCCACAGGTGACGTCACCAATGATGCGGCCTAGGGGCAGGTGTTGTGAACACGTTTGAGGTGACTTCGGAGGTTGCTGAGGGTAATGAACCAATTGCTGAATTGCTTTCAGCTGAGTCCGAATGGTCTGATATAAGTGACCTGAACTCCCATCAGCCTTGCTGGTAATCAATTGTTCTTCCAGGTCTTGATTGGAGCTCAGCTTGCATTCCTGCTCTCATTCAGATAAGTGACTTGTTGTTTTTTTTTTCCTCTGGCTGTATTTTCCTTGCTTGTTTGCTGCCTTGCAGTGGACTTCAGCCTGGTCCCCTTTTGGGGACTGGCTCTGCATTTGTGCTCAGTTTGTGTTTGCACTTTTGCTCTTTTCCTGTGTCACTTTTTATTTGCTGAATTGCTGTGTGTTACACCAGAGATCTGATTTAGGTGATAGAGATTGTGTGATCTCAGGTTTTTTGTTAATCAGAAGTGTTGGTATTTTTTTCAGGGTTTTTTGGGTTGCAGTCAGAATTCTTTCCTATACTTTTCTATCTAGACAGTATTGGGCCCCAGCATTTGCTCATTCTATTTTCTGTCTGTGTTCGTATTTTCTTCTTGTCTAACCGCCATTACATGTTTGGCGGCTTCCTATTTCTTTAGGGGTTCTGCTATGGGGCAGACAGCTTTCATCTTTCTGTCTTTAGGTGTAGCTATCTCTCCGGCTGTGACGAGGCGTCTAGGATCACCGTAGGTACGCTCCATGGCTACTTCTAGTGTTGCGGTTAGTTTAGGGTTCTGCAACCCAGCAGTTTCCAGCCTCTCTTGTGTATTGCTAGTTCGGCTATTTTTGCTATTTCTCCTCAGCTACCGAAACATAACAGGCAGGGCTTAGTCTTTAAATAGCCCGACCGCAAGCATGGCGACTAGTGTTGAGAGATAGTGCTCGATATCTAAAAATATCGTATCGAAATTGTATCGCCGATAGCACTAAATATCGTCGATATCCGATTTCGATAGCGGAAGTCCCATGTAAGTCTATGGGAACAAAATATCGCAACAAAAAAAACCCTTTCTTACGTTGTAAACACAAAATATACACACATAGAATACATATATATATATATATATATATATACATGTCATTGTGACATATATATACATATATTTATAGTTTATACACTTCTACATAGTAAAATAGACTCTGATTCAATTGCCGGGAAAAGCCGTGACATACCCCATAGAAGTCGACGGGCTCGGTGCCGAGTACCCCCAAAACCTCTGGCTCTGTGCGACTCAACTTGGGCGTCACGAACAGGATTCTGTAGCTCGCTATAAGCGAGTCCTGTGTGCCTGAATTGAACTGGTTTTGTGCTTGAGAATTGCTAAAATCATCAGAGAATGTATTTGCCATTTTTCCGCCATATCTGCGTCACGACGAGGCACTGGTGAAGAAGAAGGGCGTGCTCTTC
>JARQOD010005253.1:0-49127 GCA_033576555.1 Oophaga sylvatica | reverse complement strand
ACCACCGGACTGCTGAGGCACTTGAATAACCGGCCTGGAACTGCACATCGGAGGGACAGCTGGGAGGTAGGAACGTAACAGTGAACTCACCTCTCTTTCATCCTATGCCCTCTGTCGTTTTCTTGGATCGCTGCCCAGAGTCCGGTGTTTGCTGTAAATTGGTCCTGCATTGCTTTGTGAAATGCTGGGGGAAGGGAGCTGTTTCTCTTGAAGCTAGGAACGTGCCTGGACATTAACTCTTAGTGGGGCTGACGCTGCTTCTCTCACTTCTCATCCTATACCTGACACTCTATTTGCTGAGGAAGGATGGAATAGAATATCAGAGGAATCGATATACTAATTCTGCTACTAGGCACTGTATATCTTGAATCTTTTTATACAGTTCCCTAGTGAATCCTTGAGCTTAATATATAGTGAATAAAGCTGAGAAAAGCCGACTGTAACTTACTATCCAGGACTGGGAATACAACAATAGTTTTTAACCCAATATTTTACAACCTGATTCAATGATAATCTAAGAAAGTGCTTTGTTAGCTGGAGAAATTTAATGATCATTTGCCCTAATCTTACTTTATAGATAATTGCAAACATGGGGAAATCAAACGTGAAAACGCAAAAGAGCGTACCTAAAACAACAAGATCCATCACTCAGGCGGATCTAGATAATTTCCTTAAAAAACAGGAGGTCCAAACCGACTCATTCAAATCTCCTAAACTTCAAGATATGAACCTGCTGGAGGACTCAGACTCCGAACTTGAAAGTGACTCAGACATGGGGGGAAATACAAAAGATTCTTTGGTCACTCGATCATTTATTAAACGTATATTGTCTAAAGCACTAGAGCCAATAGGGAAAGAACTTGCAGAGATAAAGCAAGATTTGAATTTACAAGGCCACAGACTAGAGACACTCGAAAATTCACAAAATATTTTGACACAGCAATCAAATGCTGTATTAAGCAGCCTAAAGACACATGAAAACCAACTCCATGGGTCTACACAATCCTGGAAGACCATGAAAACCGGGAAAGGCGCAACAATATAAAATTAAAGGTCTATCTGAGAAAGTGGCATTTGAAGCCTTAAGCAAAGCGGCCAAAGAAATTTTTGAAAGCCTACTATCTGATCCAGATTCTCAAGAAATTGAACTAGTGAGAGTTCATAGAGCCCTCCGTCCTAAGCCTTCTCAGGGGGAACAACCGAGAGATGTGATTTGTCGCTTCCTCGATTACCGAGTAAAGGACTTAATTCTTCGCAGAGCCCGGGAGTCTCAAGAGATTTCATATGATGATTCCCAAATTAAACTATTTCAAGATCTATCTGCTACCACACTCAAAAAAAGGAGAATTATGAAACCATTCACTGAGGCCTTACTGAAAAAAGGACACCGATTCCGTTGGCTATTTCCTTTCGGTATACAAATCACTGCTGGAGATAAAAATATCCAGGCTAGAACTTCATCAGACATCAAAACAGCCTGCGAAACCCTGGAGATTACTCTAGAAAACCCCCCTGATCTGGAATCTTTTCACTCAGCCTCTCTGATTCGCCCCCTACCTGATCCACCTGAGTGGCAAGTGGCCCTGTCTCCGAAATCACAAAGAGTAAAGAGAAAATTGGCCAAAACTCCACCTTCTAAAGAAATTGAGGACGTTTCCTGAAAATTGAGTGTTGATTAGATGCTAAAATGTTTATCTGTCTCTCTTTAATTGACAAGATGAATAGAGGGAACCCAGCTTAAAGATAGTCAACCAAGGAAATGGTGACTGTATAGACATGAGTTGTTATATATATCTCATGTTTGGGACTCCCTCTGAGAGGCATTAAAGAGCTTAGCCTTTCAATTTGTTCGAGGTTCATATTGAAATAGGGCAATATTTAGTTATATGTTTTATTATAATATTGATGTTCTCCATAGCTAACAAACAGCACTAGTATGCGTATTACTAGGTACTGTTCGATGTTCGAAGTGAAGATTGTTCTTCACGGTATTTACTTGAAAATGTTATTAATGTTCTACCTCTTTTTTCTTCTTTGCTACGATTCTCCCCTCCTTTCATATTTTGTCCCCCCTCCCACTCCCTGAACCCATATATTATTCCCATAGGCTCGAGGACTAAAGACCACTTCATCACGCAATACCATGGTGGACCCAAATAAGGTGCACACATTTATTTCATTTAATGCACATGGACTTAATTCTCCAAATACGAGACGCCATACATTACAGTTGTTTAAAAAACAACAGGCAGATGTCCTACTTATCCAAGAGACACACTTCAAGCCAGATAAGATTCCCTCTTTTGAAAGATCGGATTATGATAAGTGGTTCCATGCAACCACTACACAGTCTGGTTCAAGGGGGGTGTCAGTGGCGATAGCGAGGGGAGTGTCCTTCCAGCAGAGAGAGATTATGACGGATCCTCTAGGACGTTACATTTTTGTTAAGGGATTATTAGATGGGTGCTTTGTAACATTGTGCAGTCTATACGCCCCGAATAAAAGATTGTTAAAATGGCTGATTGCAATCTTAAAAAAAATTGACAGCTTCAGGGAGGGTGTATTAGTGGTAGGCGGGGACCTCAATGTAGTCTGGAACCTATGTTGGATACTACCAAGCAAAAAAGCTCGATCTCCCCAAAAGATTTATGTAGAATTAAAGTACATCTGAACAAGCTACAGTTGATTGATTCCTGGAGATACATGAATCCATCTGACCGGGACTATACTTTTTACTCCCACCCTCATAGATCTTATCATCGCTTAGATTATATATCTATACCCAGTAGACTACTTTCTAACACAAGACAGGCAAATATAATTCCAAATATTTATTCTGACCATTCGGCGGTACTATTAAAACTTCAAATTTCCAAAATGTATTCCAAACACAGAATTTGGCGTCTGAATGAATCTGTACTTAGAAATGCTGAACTTCAGGGACGCATGAACAGAAGACTTGCACAATATTTTGAGCAGAATACCCAGGAAGAAATTTCCCCGCAGATCTTGTGGGAAGCGCACAAATCGGTAGCTAGAGGAGAACTTATATCTATCACCTCCTTTCTTAACAAACAGCGACAAAAAGAAATTAATGACTTATATGATAATATAACGCAGCTTGAACTTTGTCACAAAGGTAATCCTGATCAACAAACTTTAGAGACGTTACAAAAAAAAGACAGCAGCTCAGGGACATACTTAACTCAAGATCAGCCAAACTCTATGCTTCGTGGAAACAAAAAATGTATGTACATGGCGACAAAGCCTCTAAATTACTATTGTCTCAATTAAGCAAGAGACAGGCTCGCACTTTGATCAATTCAATCAAAAATGATCAGGGGATAAGCTCACAAAATCCGAAGCATTTGGAGTTGGCTTTCCTTGACTATTATAAACAACTGTATAATCTGCGATCAGAGGAGACTGCGGAGACCTCTCTCAAAAAACATAGAGATATAAAATCCTTTTTAAACCAACTAAATTTACCAGTCCTAACAGATCTTCAGATCTACCCTGTTAAAGAGTCCTAATGGGAAAGCGCCGGGCCCAGATGGGTTCTCAGCGCATTATTACAAAACCTTCTCGTCTCTACTGCTTCCACACTTGCTAAATGTCTGTAACGCTGCTCTAGATGGCAGCCCATTGCCTAATCAAATGCTTGAAGCTAGGATATCTTTGATATACAAAGAAGGGAAAAATCCAGAATTGTGTAGTAGCTATAGACCGATATCCCTTCTCAATGTTGATTTAAAGATACTAGCTAGTTTGATGGCAAAACGACTGGCCAAACTTTTACCGTATTTAATATCCCTAAACCAGACTGGCTTTGTGGAAGGGAGAGAGGGGAGGGATAATGTTCATAAGATATTGCATCTTCTTCAATATTCAAAATACCGAAAGCTTCCACTGGTGCTTCTCGGAACAGACGCTGAGAAGGCTTTTGACAGGGTAGATTGGGGCTACCTAAGAGAAGTAATGGCAAGTTTTGGTCTCCCAAACACTTTTATAGCAGAAATAATGGCAATGTATAACAACCCCTCTGCCCAAATCAGAATTAATGAATTTATAACAGACACGTTTGTCGTTAAGAATGGAACAAGACAGGGATGCCCAATGTCCCCTTTACTTTTCGTTCTAGCAATGGAGCCCTTACTAATAGCTATACAACAGCACTCTGGAATAAAAGGAATCCAAATAAACAAGACTCACTATAAAACGGCGGCATTTGCGGATGATTTATTGATCCTGATGACTAAACCTCTAGTGGGAATGCCGGCGCTAATGAATTTATTGGAGCTATATGGCAGCCTCTCCAACTTTAAAGTAAACATGTCTAAGTCAGAAATATTAGATTTTCATATTCCGCTAAATACCAAAGTTAAGCTTAAAAATATGTATCCCTTCACATGGCCTAAACAGTATATTACGTATCTGGGCGTAAAATTAAAAAAATGTATTTATTTCCATTTTCCCATTAGGGTTAGGGTTAGGGTTGCGGCTAAAGTTAGGATTAGGGTTGGCGCTAACGTTAGGATTAGGGTTAGGGTTGGGATTAGGGTTAGGGGTGTGTTAGGGTTAGGTTTGTGGTTAGGGTTGGGACTAGGGTTAGGGTGTGTTGGGGTTAGGGTTGGAGTTAGAATTGGGGGGTTTCCGCTGTTTAGGCACATCAGGGGCTCTCCAAATGTGACATGGCGTCTGATCTCAATTCCAGCCAATTCTGCGTTGAAAAAGTCAAACGGTGCTCCTTCACTTCTGAGCTCTGCCATGCGTCCAAACAGTAGTTTATCCCCACATATGGGGTATCAGCGTACTCTGGCCCCCAAGAGTTATTGTGCAATTTGTCCTATTTCTTCTGTTACCCTTGGGAAAATAAAAAACTGGGGGCGAAAATATCATTTTTGTACAAAAAAAATTATTTTTTTGTTTTTACGGCTGTACATTATAAACTTCTGTGAAGCACTTGGGGCTTCATAGCGCTCACCACACACCTAGATAAGTTCCTTGTGGGGTCTATTTTCCAAAATGGGGTCACTTGTTGGGGATTTCCACTGTTTAGGCGCATCAGGGGCTCTCCAAATGCGACATGATGCCCCCAGACCATTCCATCAAAGTCTGCAATCCAAAACGTCACTGCTTCCCTTGCGAGCCCCAACGTGTACCCATACAGTAGTTTTCTCCCACATATTGGGTATCAGCGTACTCAGGACAAATTGGGCAACAACTTTTGGGGTCCAATTTCTCCTGTTACCCTTGTAAAAATAAAATATTGGGGCGAAAAAATCATTTTTGCAAAAAAAAAAAAAGATTTTTTATTTTTACGGCTGTGCGTTATAAACTTCTGTGAAGCACTTCGGGGTTCAAAGTGCTCACCACACATCTAGATAAGTTACTTGTGGGGTCTATTTTCCAAAATGGGGTCACTTGTGGGGGATTTCCACTGTTTAGGCGCATCAGGGGCTCTCCAAATGCGACATGACGCACCCAGACCATTCCATCAAAGTCTGCAATCCAAAACGTCACTACTTCCTTTCCGAGCCCTGACGTGCACCCATACAGTAGTTTTCTCCCACATATTGGATATCAGCGTACTCAGGACAAATTGGACAACAACTTTTTGGGGTCCAATTTCTCCTGTTACCCTTGTGAAAATAAAATATTGGGGGCGAAAAAATCATTTTTGTAAAAAAAAAAAAAGATTTTTTATTTTTACGGCTGTGCGTTATAAACTTCTGTGAAGCACTTCGGGGTTCAAAGTGCTCACCACACATCTAGATAAGTTCCTTGTGGGGTCTATTTGCCAAAATGGGGTCACTTGTGGGGGGTTTCCACTGTTTAGGTGCATCAGGGGCTCTCCAAATGTGACATGACGCCCCAGACCATTCCAATAAAAGTCTGCAATCCAAAACGTCACTACTTCCCTTCCGAGCCCCGACGTGTGCCCATACAGTAGTTTTCGCCCACATATTGGGTATCAGTGTACTCAGGACAAATTGGACAACAACTTTTGGGTTCCAATTTCTTCTGTTACCCTTGTGAAAATAAAATATTGGGGGCGAAAAAATCATTTTTGTAAAAAAAAAAAAAGATTTTTTATTTTACGGCTGTACGTTATAAACTTTAGTGAAACACCTGGGGGTTCAAAGTTCTCACACACATCTAGATAAGTTCCTTGAGGGGTCTAGTTTCCAAAATGGTGTCATTTATGGGGGTTTCCACTGTTTAGGCAGATCAGGAGCTCTCCAAACACAACATGGCGTCCAGCCAATTCTGCGTTGAAAAAGTCAGACGGCGCTCCTTCCCTTCCAAACTCTGCCATGCACCCAAACAGTGGTTTACCCCCACATATGGGGTATCAGCGCACTCAGGACAAATTGCACAATAACTTTTGGAGTCTTGTTACCCTTGGAAAAATAAAAATTGGGGTGAAAAGATCATTTTTGTGGAAAAAATATGATTTTTAAATTTTACGGCTCTTTGTTATAAACTTGTGTGAAGCACTTGGGGGTTCAAATTGCTCATCAAAAATCTAGATAAGTTCCTTAGGGGGTCTAGTTTCCCAAATGGGGTCATTTGTGGGGGGTTTCCACTGTTTAGGCACATCAGGGGCTCTCCAAATGCAACATGGCATCCAAACTCAATTCCAGACAATTTTGGTTGGAAAAAGTCAAATGGTGCTCCTTCCATTCCGAGCTCTGCCGTGCGCCCAAACAGTGATTCCCCCCACATATGGGGTATCAGCGTACTCAGGACAAATTTTACAACAACTTATGTGGTCCAATTTCTCCTGTTACCCTTGGGAAAATAAAAAATTAGTGACTAAAAGATAATTTTTGTGGGAAAAAAATAGGATTTTTTATTTTCATGCCCGGGCATTATAAACTTGTGTGAAGCACTTGGGGGTTCAAAGTGCTCACCAAAGATCTAGATAAGTTCCTTAGGGGGTCTAGTTTCCAAATGGGGTCACTTGTGGGGGGTTTACACTGTTTAGGCTCATCTGGGGCACTGCAAACGGAACATGACCCCCATTAACGTCTGCATTCCAAAACGTTACTACTTCCTTTCCAAGCCCTGCCGTGCGCCCAAACAGTTTCCCCCCCACATATGGGGTATCAGCATACTCAGGACAAATTGGACAACAACTTTTGGGGTCCAATTTCCTTGGAAAAATTCAAAAATTTGGGACTAAAAAATCATTTTTGTGGAGAATTGATTTTTTTTTTTTTTCACACCCAGGCTTTATAAACTTTTGTGAAACACTTGAGGGTTCAAAGTGCTCACAACAGATCTAGATAAGTACCTTAGGGGTCTAGTTTCCAAAATGGTGTCACTTGTGGGGGGTTTCCACTGTTTAGGCGCAACAGGGGCTCTCCAAACGCGACATGGTATCCAATCTAAATTCCAGCCAATTTTAGTTTGAAAAAGTCAAACGTCGCTCCTTCCCTTACGAGCTCTGCCGTGTGCCCAAACAGTGGTTTTCCCCCACATATGGGGTATTGGCGTACTCAGGAGAGATTGCACAACAACCTTATCTGCCCATTTTCTCCTTTTACCCTTGTGAAAATAAAAAAAAAGTTTGTAAAAGATAATTTTTGTGGCTAAAAAGTAAAATATTCATTTTTTCCTTCCACGTTGCTTTAGTTACTGTGAAGCACCTGAAGGGTTAATAAACTTCTTGAATGTGGTTTTGAGTAGCTTGAGGGGTGCAGTTTTTAGAATGGTGTCACTTTTGGGTATTTTCTGCCATAAAGACCCCTCAAAGTGACTTCAAATATGAGGTGGTCCCTAAAAAAAATGGCTTTGTAAATTTTGCTGTAAAAATGAGAAATCACTGGTCAACTTTTAACCCTTATAACTTCCTAACAAAAAAAAATTTTGGGTTCCAAAATTGTGCTGATGTAAAGTAGACATGTGGGAAATGTTATTTCTTAACTATTTTGTGTGACATATTTCTCTGTTTTAAGGGAATAAAAATTCAAAGTTTGAAAATTGCAAAATTTTAAAAATTTTCGCCATATTTGCGTTTTTTTAAAAAATAAACGCAAGTTATATCGAAGAAATTTTACTTCTAACGTGAAGTACAATATGTCACGAGAAAACAATCTCAGAATCGCGAAGATCCGTTGAAGCGTTCCAAAGTATAGCCTCATAAAGAAACAGTGGTCAGAATTGTAAAAATTGGCCCGGTCATTAACGTGCAAACCACCCTTGGGGGTGAAGGGGTTAACCCCTGGCACACCGCGATCAAACATGATCACAATGTACCGGGGGCACAGGGGAGCATCCCTGCGCGCTCCTCTGAAACCCTCAGAACAGCGCGATGTGTTGCGCTGTTCTGAGGGACTCTCCTCACTGCAGGACCCCAGATCCAAGATGGCCGCCGGGTCCTGCAGGGAGGCGGCTTCCTCAGTGCCTGCTGGGAGCAGGCACTAAGAAGCCTGCAGCACTGCCTGTGAGATCGCTGATGTGAGAGTGCTGTGCACACTATCACACCAGCGATCTGACCTTATACAGTGATGTCCCACCCTGGGACAAAGTAAAAATGTAAAAAAATAAATAAATAAACAAGTGTAAAAAAAAATCCTAAATAATGAAAAAAAAAAAATAAAATTCCCCAATAAATTCACTTCTTTAAAGTAAAAAAAACAACAACAAGTACACATATTTAGTATCGCCACGTCCGTAACGACCCGTACTATTAAACTGTTCCATTAGTTAACCCCTTTAGTGAACCCCTTAAAAAAAAAGTCTAAAAAACAATGCTTTATCATCATACCGCCGAACAAAAAATGGAATAACACGCGATAAATAAACATGGTACCGCTGAAAGCGTCATCTTGTCCCGCAAAAAAAAGCCCACATACAGCATCATCAGCGAAACAATAAAAAAGTTATAGCTCGCAGAATAAAGCGATGCAAAAATAATTATTTTTTATATATAATCGTTTTAATTGTATAAAAGCGCCAAAACATAAAAAAATTATACAAATGAGGTAATCGCACTGACCCGAAGAATAAAACTGCTTTATCAATTTTACTACAGTGGAACGCTATAAACGCCCCTCCCCCAAAAGAAACTCATGAATTGCTGGGTTTTGTTCATTCTGCCTCCCAAAAATCGAAATAAAAAGCGATCAAAAAATGTCATGTGCCCAAAAATGGTGCCAATAATAACGTCACCTCGTCCCGCAAAAATAAGACCTCACATGACTCTGTGGGCCAAAATATAGAAAAAATTATAGCTCTCAAAATGTGGCGATGCAAAAACTACTTTTTGCAATAAAAAGCATCTTTTAGCGTGACAGCTGCCAATCATAAAAACCCGCTATAAATAGTAAATCAAACCCCTCTTTATCACCCCCTTAGTTAGGGAAAAATAATAAAATTAAAAAAATGTATTTATTTCCATTTTCCCATTAGGGTTAGGGTTAGGGTTGGGGCTAAAGTTAGAGTTAGGGTTGGGACTAGGGTTACTGGTGTGTTAGGGTTAGGTTTGTGGTTAGGGTTATGATTAGGGTTGGGATTAGCGTTAGGGGTGTGTTGGAGTTAGGGTTGGAGTTAGAATTGGGGGGTTTCCACTGTTTAGGCACATCAGGGGCTCTCCAAATGTGACATGGCGTCTGATCTCAATTCGGCGTTGAAAAACTCAAACGGTGCTCCTTCCCTTCTGAACTCTGCCAAGCACCCAAACAGTAGTTTTACCCCCACATATGGGGTATCAGCATACTCAGGACAAATTGCACAATAACTCTTGGGGTCCAATTTCTTCTGTTACCCTTGGGAAAATAAAAAATTGGGGGCAAAAATATCGTTTTTGTAGAAAAAATATGATTTATTATTTTTATCGCTCTACGTTATAAACTTCTGTGAAGCACTTGGGGGTTCAAAGTTCTCACCACACATCTAAATAAGTTCCTTTGGGGGTCTAGTTTCCAAAATGGGGTCACTTGTGGGGGTTTCCACTGTTTAGGCACATCAGGGGCTCTCCAAACGCGACATGACACCCGCAGACCATTCCTTCAAAGTCTGCAAAGCAAAGCGTCACTACTTCACTTCCGAGCCCCGACGTGTGCCCATACAGTAGTTTTCTCCCACATATAGGGTATCAGCGTACTCAGGACAAATTGGAAAACAACTTTTTGGGTCCAATTTCTTTTGTTACCCTTGGGAACATAAAAAACTGGGGACTAAAAGATCTTGTTTGTGGAAAAAATATGATTTTTTTATTTTCACGCCCGGGCGTTATAAACTTCTGTGAAGCACTTGGGGGTTCAAAGCGCTCACCACACATCTAGATAAGTTTCCACTGTTTAGGCACATCAGGGACTCTGCAAACTGAACATGACACCCATCAAAGTCTGCATTCCAAAATGTCATTACTTCCTTTCCGAGCCCTGCCGTGCACCCAAACAGTATTTCCCCCCCACATATGGGGTATCAGTGTACTCAGGACAAATGGGACAACAATTTTTGGGGGCCAATTTCCTTGTGAAAAATCAAAAATTGCAAAATTGGGGACTAAAAAATCATTTTTTGTGGAATTTTTTGTTTGTTTTCACACCCAGGCATTATAAACTTTAGTGAAACATTTGGGGGCTGAGCATGCTCCCAACAGATCTAGATAAGTTCCTTAAGGGGTCTAGTTTCCAAAATGGCGTCACTTGTGGGGGGTTTCCACTGTTTAGGCACATCAGGGGCTCTCCAAACGCGACATGGCATACAGCCAATTCTGCGTTGAAAAAGTCAAACTGCGCTCCTTCCCTTCCGAGCTCTGCCATGCACCCAAACAGTTGTTTACCCCCATATATTGGGTATCAGCGTACTCAGAACAAATTGCACAATAACTTTTGAGGTCTTGTTACCCTTGGGAAAATAAAAATTGGGGTGAAAAGATCATTTCTGTGGAAAAAATATGATTTTTTAATTTTACGGCTCTACGTTATAAACTTGTGTGAAGCACTTGGGGGTTCAAAGTGCTCATCACAGATCAAGATAAGTTCCTTAGGAGGTCTAGTTTCTAAAATGGGGTCACTTATGGGGAATTCCCACTGTTTAGGCACATCAGGGGCAATCCAAATGCGACATGGCATCCAATCTCGATTCCAGCCAATTTTGGTTTGAAAAAGTGAAATGGCGCTCCTTCCCTTCCGAGCTCTGCCGTGCGCCCAAACAGTGGTTCCCCCCACATATGGGGTATCAGCGTACTCAGGACAAATTGGACAACAACTTTTATGGTCCAATTTGTCATGTTACCCTTGGGAAAATAAAAAATTGGTGACTTAAATATTACTTTTGTGGGAAAAAAATAGGATTTTTTATTTTCATGCCCGGGCATTACAAATTTGTGTGAACCACTTTGGGGTTCAAAGTGCTCACCACAGATCTAAATAAGTTCCTTGGGGGGTCTAGTTTCCAAAATGGGGCCATGTGTGGGGGGTTTCCACTGGTTAGGCACATCAGGGACTCTGCAAACTGAACATGACACCCATCAAAGTCTGCATTCCAAAACATCATTACTTCCTTTCAGAGCCCTGCGGTGCGTCCAAACAGTATTTCTCCCCCACATATGGGGTATCAGCGTACTCAGGACAAATTGGACAACAACTTTTGGGGTCCAATTTCCTTGGGAAAAATGAAAATTTGGGGACTAAAAAGTAATTTTCGTGGAAAATTTTTTTTTTCACACCCATGCATTATAAACTTTAGTGAAACACTTGGGGGTTCAAAGTGCTCACAACAGATCTAGGTAAGTTCCTTAGGGGATCTAGTTTTCAAAATGGTGTCACATGTGGGGGGTTTCCACTGTTTAGGTACATTAGGGGCTCTCGAAACGTGACATGGTGTCCAATCTCAATTCCTGACAATTTTGGTTTGAAAAAGTCAAACGGCGCTCCTTCCCTTCCAAGCCCTGCCGGGCGCCCAGACAGTGGTTTTCCCCCACATATGGGGTATCGGCGTACTCAGGAGAAATTGCACAACAACTTTATCTGTCCATTTTCTCCTTTTACCCTTGTGAAAATAAAAAAATTGTTTGTAAAAGATCATTTTTGTGACTAAAAAGTTAAATGTTCATTTTTTCCTTCCAAGTTGCTTCAGCTCCTGTGAAGCACCCTAAGGGTTAATAAACTTCTTGAATGTGGTTTTGAGTACCTTGAGGGGTGCAGTTTTTAGAATGGTGTCACTTTTGGGTATTTTCTGCCATATAGACCCTCAAAGTGACTTCAAATGTGAGGTGGTCCCTAAAAAAAATGGTTTTGTACAATTTGTTGTAAAAATGAGAAATCGCTAGTCAACTTTTAACCCTTATAACTTTGTAGCAAAAAAAAAGTTTAGTTTCAAAATTGTGCTGATGTAAAGTAGACATGTGGGAAATGTTATTTATTAACTATTTTGTGTGACATATTTCTCGGTTTTAAGAGAATAAAAATTAAAAGTTTGAAAATTGCTAAATTTTCAAAGTTTTCACCATATTTCCATTTTTTTCATAAATAACCGCAAATTATATCGAAGAAATTGTACCACTATCAGGAAGTACAATATGTCACGAGAAAACAATCTCAGAATCGTGAAGATCCGTTGAAGCGTTCCAAAGTCATAGCCTCATAAAGAGACAGTGGTCAGAATTGTAAAAATTGGCGCGGTCATTAACGTGCGAACCACCCTTGGGGGTTAAAGGGTTAATAATATATCTTTATTTAGCTTACAAATCCGCATACAAATTTGCATGAAAATTTGCATATATATATATATATATATTCATATATATATATATATATATATATATTACACAGTGGTGGCCAAAAGTATTGGCACCCCTGCAATTCTGTCAGATAATACTCAGTGTCTTCCTGAAAATGATTGCAGTCACAAATTATTTGCTATTTTTATCTTCATTTAATTTGCTTGCAAGGAAAAAACACAAAAGAGAATGAAGCAAAAATCAAATCCTTGATCATTTCACACAAAACTCCAAAAATGGGCCGGACAAAAGTATTGGCACCCTCAGCCTAATACTTGGTTGCACAACCTTTAGCCAAAATAACTGCGAACAACCGCTTCCGGTAACATCAATGAGCTTCTTACAATGCTCTGCTGGAATTGTCGACCATTCTTCTTTGGCAAACTGCTCCAGGTCCTGATATTTGAAGGGTGCCTTCTCCAAACTGCCATTGAGATCTCTCCACAGGTGCTCTATGGGATTCAGGTCTGGACTCATTGCTGGCCACCTTAGAAGTCTCCAGTGCTTTCTCTCACACCATTTTATAGTGCTTTTGGAAGTGTGTTTTGGGTCATTGTCCTGCTGGAAGACCCATGACCTCTGAGGGAGACCCAGCTTTCTCACACTGGGCCCTACATTATGCTGCAAAATTTGTTGGTAGTCTTCAGACTTCATAATGCCATGCAGACGGTCAAGCAGTCCAGTGCCAGAGGCAGCAAAGCAACCCCAAAACCTCAGGGAACCTCCGCCATGTTTGACTGTAGGGACCGTGTTCTTTTTTTGAATGCCTCTTTTTTTTTCCTGTTCACTCTATGTTGATGGTTTTTCCCAAAAAGCTCGACTTTTGTCTCATCTGACCAGAGAACATTCTTCCAAAACGTTTCAGGCTTTCTCAGGTAAGTTTTGGCAAATTCCAGCCTGACTTTTTTATGTCTCGGGGTAAGAAGTGGGGTCTTCCTGGGTATCCTACCATACAGTCCCTTTTCATTCAGACGCCGACGGATAGTACGGGTTGACACTGTTGTACCCTCGGACTGCAGGGCAGCTTGAACTTGTTTGGATGTTAGTCGAGGTTCTTTATCCACCATCCGCACAATCTTGCGTTGAAATCTCTCGTCAAGTTTTCTTTTCCTTCCACATCTAGGGAGGTTAGCCACAGTGCCATGGGCTTCAAACTTCTTGATGACACTGCGCACGGAAGACACAGGAAAATTCAGGTCTTTGGAGATGGACTTGTAGCCTTGAGATGCTTCCTCACAATTTGGTTTCTCAAGTCCTCAGACACTTTTTTGGTCTTCTTTCTTTTCTCCATGCTCAATGTGGTAACACAAGGACACAGGACAGAGGTTGAGTCGACTTTAATCCATGTTAACTGGCTGCAGGTGTCATTTAGTTATTGCCATACCTGTTAGGTGCCACAGGTAAGTTACAGGTGCTGGTGATTACACGAATTGGAGAAGCATCACAGGATTTTTCAAACAGTGCCAATACTTTTGTCCACCCCCTTTTTTAGGTTTGGTGTGGAATTATTTCCAATTTGGCTTTAGGTCAATTATTTTTGTGTTTTTTCATTGAAGACAAATTAAATGAAGATAATAATACCAAAGAATTTGTGATTGCAATCATTTTCAGGAAGAAACTGAGTATTATCTGACAGAATTGCAGGGGTGCCAATACTTTTGGCCACCACTGTATGTATACCAAGCCCGAGGTTTGTAATGAACAGGTGTCAGCCAGACACCCTCATTAATAATACAGTACATAAAGAGTTAGAGACACACACACACGAAATCTGCGTGAAACGCAATATGTTTATTTTTCTAAACATTAAAAAAAAATTGCGTGGGCTCCCGCATAATTTTCCTAACCAGCAGAGGGAAAGCCGACGGCTGATGGAAATATTCTGGGAAGGAGCCAATAGCCATAAAGGTTCCCAGGTTATTAATATCAGTTCACAGATGTTTGCTTAGCCTTTACTGGCTAGTTTACAAAGGAACCTCAGAAAAAAATTGACATGAAGTCCCCCTATAAAATCAAACTAGCAAAGGCTAGGCAGACAACTGCGGGCTGATATTAATAGCCTGGGAAGAGGCCATGATATTGGCCCCCCAGGTTAACAACTTCAGCTCTTAGCCGCCTCAGAAATGGCGCACCTTATAGATGCGCCAATGCTGGCACTTAGCCTCACTCTTCCCACTTGCCCTGTAGCGGTGGCAAGTGGGGTTCATATTTGTGGGGTTGATGTCACCTTTGTATTGTCCAGTGACAGCAAGCCCACGGCTTAGTAATGGAGAAGTATCTATAAGACACCTATCCATTACTAATCCTATAGTTTTATGGTCAATAAAGACACAGCCAGAATAAAGTCCTTTATTAATCTTAATTAACCATACTTACTGCATCGCCTAATCCCAGAGTCCCTCCATCTCCTGCAACAAAAATAAAATAATAAACCAACATATGATACCCCCAGTCCGCTGTCGTCCATTTACCGAGTGTCCCACGACAATCTCACGTGTAGAACCTTGAGAGGGACCATTGTTTTTGGGCCCCCCTGGCTACAAACATCTGGCCCCAGCCAACCCAAAAAAGGCACATTATTAGATGCGCCTTTTCTGGCACTTACCCTCTCTGTTCCAATTGCCTGTAAACCCCCGCAGAATGAATTCATGTCTGCGCAGGTGCCCCGGCTAACAGGAGATGAACTGATTAGCGTGGGAAAATTTCTTAATTTGTTCCCACGCTGTCAGATTACCTTAGGTCAGCCGGGGACTCCGCAAAGCCTAAGTGACGTCAGCGGTAGTCAGTAAGGCTGCACGGAAGTCCCCGGCTGACCTGAAGTGAACTCGATAGCGTGGTAAAATATTAAGAAACTTTCCCACGCTCCTGAGTTCATCCCCGGTCAGTCGGGGCACCTGCGCAGACATGAATTCATTAATTCTGCAGTGGTTTACAGCCGGGCCGGTAGCATTAGCACCGGTCCCTGTTGTAAACTAGTTAACCCCTTGTGATGGATTGCATCGGGGACCTGACTGAACGGCGGAGAGGTATGGATATTGTTGTTTTTTTATTTTATTTTTATTACAGGAGAACAAGGAATTCAGATGGATTGACAAAATAATAAATGTGGTCAAAAACTTTGTGTAATTATTTCATTAAAAGAATTTTTAGTTAATATGTGTGTGTCTTTTTTAACCCTTTACTACAATATGATTAATAATGGATAGTTGTCTAATTGACACCTCTCCATTATTAACCCAGATTAGCAAGGTGACATTAACCCCTTATTAACCCATGAGCCACCACTAAAGGCAATGGGAATAGAGAGGCTAAGTGCCAGAAAAGGCGCATCTAATAATAGATGTGCCTTTTCTGGGGTGGCTGGGGGCAGATGTTAGTAGCCAGGGGGGCCTAAAAACAATGGTCCCTCTCAAGGATATTAATATCTGTCCTCACTCACTGGCTTTCCCTGTCTGGCAGAGAAAATACCGTGGGAGCCCACACATTTTTTTACAACGAATTTACCCGTTTAAATTAACACCTACACGTCTGAAATTTTGCACACATACACTCATCTAATTATTAGTCAAAACCATATATCAAACTACATGAAATGAAATGGTTTACTGTATGTAACCATGTGTCATTTCATGTCGGGTTCTGTAATGATTTTACTGAAGCCGGCAATTGATTTAGCGTCTATTATACTATGTAGAAGTGTATGAACTATAAATATATATATGTGTCACAATTACATGTATGTATATATATATATATATATATTATATATATATATTGTAACATTTCCAGGGGATATAGCTCTAGGATCGCTGTCTGGGTAGACAGAATGGCACGAAAACAGTTCATTCAGACAGCAGTTCTGGTGTAAAACTGGCCGCAACCAGCTTTATTAAAGTCCACAGCAAACAGATAAAAATAAAGCATAAACGGAAAACCTAGGCTTGTCTAGCCACTAATTACACATAGATAGATTGCCCTGTCTATCCGGGTCCCGGCTCTACCAGCCTGGCCCAAAACAACACATATGATATATGTTACCAGTATGGAGTTTCACAGATACTCCTCCTTGTGTCTGAAGGCACCTTCAGCGTCCAGACTTGAGAGAGATCCACTCCTATTCAGCCTCTATTCGCACAGATTCTCACTGAGACTACTCCTGTGTCCGGGGTACTTCCTGCACCCAGACTGAGATAGCTCACCCTCCTGGAGACACCTTCTTGTGCCGGGACACCTCCCTGTGTCCAGACTGAGCGTGCTCCCACTCCTGGAGACTGCTTCTTGTGCCGGGACACCTTCCTGTGTCCAGACTAAGCCAGCTCCCACTCTTGGAGACTGCTTCTTGTGCCGGGACACCTCCTGTGTCCAGACTAAGCCAGCTCCCAGATTGTGTTTGCAGACACCTACTTCTGGTCTCCTAATTAACACCTGAGTGATTTCAGGCCTGAGCTGCAAGTGTGTGCTGAATGTGAGGTGTAGTGACCTTTCTCTACCACTAGGTTTACAAAGCCACACATTTCCCTTATACCTAGGTGAAATGTACACCCCATTCAACACATATTCCTTCACTGTCTCACATATCCCCTCCCTCTTCTCCAGACCGGAGGGCTGGTCATCCAGACCGGAGGGCTGGTCAACAATCCAACAGAGACAGTGAACTCTGGACCAGTCATGGCCCTCATCAGCTTCATCTTCACCACTGTCATTTGTATCGTCACCTGAGTCATAGCCAACATCAGCTTTCTCTTCATCTGAAGCATCCGCACTACCCTGTACCCTCCCAGGCCTATACTCTCTGCGGGCCTCGGGTATCCTGCACGGTTTCATCTTGACCTTAGAGCCGGGCTCAGTTTCGATATAGTGCCTGGCCAGAGAAGTACGACCCGGCACACTCGAACACTTCTGCTGACTCTTTCTCAGAAACTCACGTACCTCCTGTCCCTGGTGCACTGACCATGTGTCACCAACTATCACAGAAGGTATAGGGGGTTTTTCACTTTTCTCCAGTTCCCCTCCTTCAGGCTCTTCTGGCAAGACATGCCCAGAAGCCCTACCGTCCGTCCTATACTCTACTTCTTCAGTCACATCTGGCTCACTGTCAGGGTTATACAATTCATTTTCATTCATATCCTGCTCACTGTCAGGGCCATACAATTCATTTTCATTCACATCTTGATCTGGAACCTTAGTTAACATGTCATCCACAACATTAACTGCACCATCTGGTCCCTCAGGTATGTGACTATGTGACAACCCCAGCACTATACTTCTATATAGTTCAGGTACTAGGAGCTGACTCACGACCTCTCCCTGGACCTCAGTGTCCCTATACAATAGGCTATTGTCCATGGCAGCATGAGGAAACCTCTCCTCAGAGCCAGGCTCCTGGGAAACCTCATTTAGAACAATCATATTTTCCTGTGCCGTCCCAAGAGTGGGGTCTCGCCACTGCTCACCCTCAAAATTGTCACAGGACACAGGCAAGTCAGGGACACTCGGTTCCCGAGAACCACCATCCTCGTCTCCCAACATCACCTGCAAAGGAATTTCATCACTATCACAGTCATCATTATTATCAATATCATTATCATGATTATGATCAGTATCATCATCACTATCATGATCATCATCATTATCATTATCAGCATCAGCAACATTATCATGGTCATCATCATTATCATGATCATCATCATCATCATCATCATCATTATCACATAAGTTTAACGGTCCACTAGCATTGTGTTCCGCCCCTCGGGACTGCGCACCCTCAATAGGAGCTTCATCACACTGTCCATCAGAAACATTTCTCCCCCAGAGATCCTCAGACCGGGGAAAGTCATTAACCAATATGACGGGTTGCACCAGGTTCTTCACTACCCCCCCTTCATATGAAACCTCCCCGAGTTTGGGGACCAAGTCCACGGCAGTCTCTGGGTAGACTTTGGTGTCTCCATGGATGCACACCACACTCAGGTGCTTATCAGGGATGAAGTCCCTATCAATCAGGCTGTCACATACGGAAGTCACTGGACTCTCTGAGTCCAAGAGGGCCTGTGCTGGGCAGTCATTTACAACCACCGGGGACACCTGTGGTCCAGTCTCTTCGGCTGAGGTGGACACACACACAGGCTCTGCGCAGGGAGAGAGGGACCTGCCAACATCACGGCACATAGGCTCCCCCTCTAGTGAACAGCCGGTTGCAATTTCACGACATCTCCAACACTGTCCACCACAATCACCCTCCCATATGTCCCCTCGGGCCTGAACCCGCTTATCAGCATACCCCATGTCCCCAACAGCTGGAACGCTCTTACCGGGAGAGTTCGGCGTCCGGGAACTCTGAAGTGACGACCTCTCAGACGGCTGTACCTCAGGAGGACGTGCTCGGGTGTAGCGGTTCACTATCACCTTTTCAACTCCATAATCAGGTTTGCTGACTGCAGACTCCCAACTGTATCTCCAGTCACGAACTCCCCTGGCACGGGCTGTCACCGCAACACCCAGCCGGGTACGAATCTCCGCTTTCAGCTTGGCATAGTCTTGGCTGTCCTGCTCGCTCAGGTCAGCATAGGCCACCTGGGGCACTCCAATCAGATAGGGTGCGACCATCATGGCCCATTCAGATAGGGGCAGATTCTCCTTCTCTGCCAGTTCCTCAAATCTAGTGAGATACACCTCCACATCATCACGAGGTGTCATCTTTTTCAGGGACCATCTTACTGCCTTCTTTACAGTGGACAAGTCAGGTGCCTTCACAACATTACTCTGGGACGATGTGCTGAGAGCTGCAATCTGCTCCAACACCCGGTTATTCTCCTGCTGCTGCTGCAGGATTTGCTGCTGGTACTGCTGCATGCACTGCTGGTGCTGCAGGCGCTGCTGCTCCATGCTCCGCTGGGCCTGCTGCATGCACTGCTGGTGCTGCAGGCGCTGCTGCTCCATGGTCCGTTGGGCCTGGACCAGGTACTCAACGAGCCCCTCCATACTGCCGGACTTATCTGTCTCAACCACGGCAGTCTTATGTTGCACAATAACTTGCGCCATTTGTTCAAACAGCGCCTCCATGCTGTCATCCATGCTGTCAGACTTCTCTGTCTTAACAACGGCAGTCTTCACTCAAGACATACACACTCTACAGTCTTCTCCATAGAAAAAATTCAGCTCTGCTGTGCAGACACTTTTTTTTTTTTTTTTTCTTTGCAAAGTCTATTAGGGCTCCTGTCTCTTTAAGACTGCTCCAAACAGACGTTTCTGCTGACACACTTTTTTTCTCTGCTGCTATTTCAACAGACTTCACCTTTATTGCTGTCTCTAAGCCACTGTGCTGCATGCACACTCCAGCACTAACTGTATCAGCCACTGCGCTGCCCCAGCATTCTCCGCCAATTGTAACATTTCCAGGGGATATAGCTCTAGGATCGCTGTCTGGGTAGACAGAATGGCACGAAAACAGTTCATTCAGACAGCAGTTCTGGTGTAAAACTGGCCGCAACCAGCTTTATTAAAGTCCACAGCAAACAGATAAAAATAAAGCATAAACGGAAAACCTAGGCTTGTCTAGCCACTAATTACACATAGATAGATTGCCCTGTCTATCCGGGTCCCGGCTCTACCAGCCTGGCCCAAAACAACACATATGATATATGTTACCAGTATGGAGTTTCACAGATACTCCTCCTTGTGTCTGAAGGCACCTTCAGTGTCCAGACTTGAGAGAGATCCACTCCTATTCAGCCTCTATTCGCACGGATTCTCACTGAGACTACTCCTGTGTCCGGGGTACTTCCTGCACCCAGACTGAGATAGCTCACCCTCCTGGAGACACCTTCTTGTGCCGGGACACCTCCCTGTGTCCAGACTGAGCGTGCTCCACCTCCTGGAGACTGCTTCTTGTGCCGGGACATCTTCCTGTGTCCAGACTAAGCCAGCTCCCACTCTTGGAGACTGCTTCTTGTGCCGGGACACCTCCTGTGTCCAGACTAAAGGGTATGCCACACTAAACAGCGTCGCTAACGAGATCGCTAAAATACGTCACTATTTAGCGATCTCGTTCGTGACGCTAACGTGTGTGGCATGTAGCAACGACGTGGCCCCTGCTGTGATCTCGCTGATCGTTCACTAGAGTTCTGGACCGTATTTAGATCGTTGGCGTCCCGCTGGTGAGCCTATATCGCTGTGTCTGGCACCTTTTGTGAGCGATGTGCGCTGTTTTTTACATCGCAATGACCGTTAAAGTCGTTAATGAGATCGCTAACCGCTTTTGAGTCGTTAACGAGATCACTAAGTGTGGCAGCTACTAGAGACATTAAAACGATCACAAAAACGATCTCATTAACTTGCGTCGTTATTGAGATCGCTAACGAGATCACTGTGTGGCAGTACCTTAAGCCAGCTCCCAGATTGTGTTTGCAGACACTACTTCTGGTCTCCTAATTAACACCTGAGTGATTTCAGGTGTTCAGGTGATTGCAAGTGTGTGCTGAATGTGAGGTGTAGTGACCTTTCTCTACCACTAGGTTTACAAAGCCACACATTTCCCTTATACCTAGGTGAAATGTACACCCCATTCAACACATATTCCTTCACTGTCTCACAATATATATTCTATGCATATATATATATATATATACTTTTTTTTTTAACCTGTCAGGAGCATGCTCTGTTAAAAAAAATAGGCTTCCATTATAAAAAACGACTGACAGCCATGGATATGTTGCTGTCCGACTTTCCGACGGAGACAAAAAACGTTGCTTTGTGCGTCGTGTCCGGCCGCCGGACACAAAATTTGACGGATGAAACGCACGGCCATAGGTCGCAATACGTCACTAATACAAGTCTATGAGAAAAAAACGGATTCTGCAGTATCAATCGCCGGATCCGTTTTTTTCAAGAATCGACGGATTGTGACTGATGGCAAAAAACTGATGGGTGAAAGAGGCCTTATGGGTACTAGACACATGAGACAGTAGCTCCTTTGTGGATACCAACTGACCCTGTGGCAAAAGGTTATACCATTTACAAAAGGGGGAAATTGATATAGAAGGGTTAATGTTTTTCCTTTTATTGCTACAATTTGTTCTTATAATGAAGCCTTAGAGTCTCCAATTCAAGGATTTTATACTTATCTCATATGCCATGTTTTCAAGAATCAGCAAGAACATGTTCTGGGTACATGGCAAATAAAGGTCAGCCTGACCTGGGTAACAGGGGGGCTACATGAGTCACATTGAGTTAAATTGCTGTAAATGGTATAAAATACTGCTTCTTGTTTCAATAAACCAGAAAAGTGATTTGCTCACAACCAGTGTGCATTCCTTTCTCCGAGCTCATTATCTGTGGGCCTAATCTCTTAATTCGGACTCATTGGTGATCCGGCATATCTGACTTTGGGTCAGAACGAAAACGGCTACAACACTGGTGATTCCTGGATTACCTGTACACTGACACTGTATACAGAGCTCCTGTGTATAATGTCACTGGTGATCCCTGTATTACCTGTACACTGACACTATATACAGAGCTCCTGTGTATAATGTCACTGATCACTGTATTACCTGTACACTGACACTGTTTACAGAGCTCCTGTGTATAATGTCACCGGTGATCACTGTATTACCTGTACACTGACACTATATACAGAGCTCCTGTGTATAATGTCACTGGTGATCACTGTATTACCTGTACACTATACACTGTATACAGAGCTCCTGTATGTGTCACTGGTGATCACTGTATTACCTGTACACTGACACTGTTTACAGAGCTCCTGTGTATAATGTCACCGGTGATCACTGTATTACCTGTACACTGACACTATATACAGAGCTCCTGCGTATAATATCACTGGTGATCACAGTATTACCTGTACACTGACACTATATACAGAGCTCCTGTGTATAATGTCACTGGTGATCACTGTATTACCTGTACACTGACACTATATACAGAGCTCCTGTGTATAATGTCATTGATCACTGTATTACCTGTACACTATACACTGTATACAGAGCTCCTGCGTATAATGTCACTGGTGATCACTGTACCTGTACACTGACACTATATACAGAGCTTCTGTGTATAATGTCACTGGTGATCACTGTATTACATGTACACTATACACTATATAAAGAGCTCCTGTGTATAATGTCACTGGTGATCACTGTATTACCTGTACACTATACAGTATATAAAGAGCTCCTGTGTATAATGTCACTGGTGATCACTGTATTACCTGTACACTATACACTATATAAAGAGCTCCTGTGTATAATGTCACTGGTGATCACTGTATTACCTGTACACTATACACTATATAAACAGCTCTTGTGTATAATGTCACTGGTGATCACTATTACCTGTGCACTATACACTATATAAACAGCTCTTGTGTATAATGTCACTGGTGATCACTATTACCTGTACACTATACACTATATACAGAGCTCCTGTGTATAATGTCACTGGTGATCACTGTATTACCTGTACACTGACACTATATAAAGAGCTCCTGTGTATAATGTCACTGGTGATCACTGTATTATCTGTACACTATACACTATATAAAGAACTCCTGTGTATAATGTCACTGGTGATCACTGTATTACCTGTACACTATACACTATATACAAGTCTGTGTAATGCACTGTTCACTGTTCTGTAATATAATTTACAAGCTGTGTTTGACTGGTGCACTATTACGTGCACACTGACACTATATGAACAGCTCTTGTGTATAGTAATGAGCGAGCACTAAAATGCTTGAGTGGTCGAGCAAATTGGAATACTCTGGTACTCGAACCGAGCAACGAGCCCAATGTAAGTCTATGGGAAAACCGAGCATTTTTACCGCGATCCCCCGGGGGTTCTTTTAGGGTCTAAAAACGTCTGAAATCAATGGGAACAGTGCTCAAATGACACAGGAACATCATAGGGATCGCCCCAGGAAGCATTCCGTACTCCTAGGTCACTGCCAATGTTGTCAGAGTGTGATGCCACGTTTACAGGCACACACTAAAACATACAAAAACGAAACCAAAATGGATTTTCCTGAGAATATGTTAAGGAATACCTTTTCCAGGGTAATGACTTGCATGTAAGTCAAAAGAAATAACCCCCAAAAATGTAGCTCCACCACTTGGGCTATGTTCACATGTAGTGGTTTTGATGCGTTTTTCAACTGTAGCATTAAATGTCATTTTAACATTTAACAACCTCAGCTGGCCATGTGGTTTGTGACACATCATCAGACACATCCTGTTTCATTTATGAAGGAGGGACTCTAAAAGTCACAAAGCCTATTTTTCTAGGGCCATCAGGCGGCATTAATTTTCTTCAAAGGCCAATATTAAACAGTGGGTCTGCTATACTGTTATTGCCTATGCAGGGAGTGGCTGGGCTGCCAAAAATTAGGAAGCAGCCCAATACCCCTTTGATGAGATGTACAGGAGGGCCTCATGAAAAAGTGTTCCAATTATAAGAAAATAGGTCTCCCATAGTGTTAGCCTATGCACTGAATGCAAGGCCTGCCCTGCACCAAACTAACATGTACCCCGATTACACTTACAACAGACTTCCTGGATGGCCACATGAAACCAAAGTTCCCATTTTTTCCATTTGGTACTGCCATAATGTTAACCTAGGCATTGAATGCAAGGCCTGCCCTGCACCAAACTAACATACATCCCAATAAGCCTTTGAACCCACGTACTGGATGGCCACATGAAAGCATTTTTCCTATAAATTTAGTACTCCCATATTGTTTGGCTACTCAGTGAATTGTTGACAAAGAGCAGGAGAAAAAGACTGGAGTTTTATAAACAAATTATCAAAAGGTTTTATTAAACAAATATTGCTGACAAAAACATAGCATGAAAACGTATAACTAGATGTGTGTTTAAAAAAGACACCAAAAAGTTGTGGACACCCACATCACCTTAACATGGTATACACATTGTAATGTTAATAGATCACAAATAGGTGAGGTGTCATGATCCATTCCTGGGTTTAGTCTGTCTGCCCTTGGTCCGGGCGGATCATGTCAAGGGTTAACTTTGCTCTGGCTCATTCTGGGTTAAGGTTGGCTATTTAGCTCTCACACATCCTGCTAGCAGTGTGAGCTATACTGCTACCTTCGGCTTGTGAACCTGACTGGTAACCCTTGATTTGTCCTGCTGTTATCCCTGACTTGTCCCGTGTCTGTTGTTTCCCTCTGTCTGCCCTGTTCCCTGCATTTCCCTGCTTGTCTGTTTGATTCTCCTCTGGTTTTTGACTCGGCCTGTATTCGGACTCGTTTCTGCTTTCTGTCTTTGTCTTATCTGCTTCTGACCGTTGCTGACCTCCTGGCTTTCTCCTGACCACGCATATTGCTTATTCCTTTTGTCCTGCTGCCTCTGTACAGTTTTGACTTGGCTTGCCTGACCACGCTCATGCCACTTGGTGGCGCCTGTGTTTCTGCTCTGTAGAGGACTTGCTGAGACCTGTGATTCTTCCTGACTCAATTTTGGACGTTTTTGCTGCCACCTGGTGGTGGTTTTGGCTGCTGCAGTGCAGGCCTACTCTGGTAGTGTGTAATCCCTTCTCCCCTCTGTAACCTACAGGTGGAGCACACACTACCCTGCATTACAGCTGCATGACAGAGGGCATATAAAGTACCAAAGTATTGTTAAAGTCATATATCCTGAATAACAGGTCTCTGCCATAATAAAAGACCACAGTACTGTGCCCATGATCTCAGGCCAATGTGTCCATACATAGCCTCACTAACCATACATGGTCATATACTATGGCAAGATCAGGAACAAAAAACCTCACCTAAATGCAGGATGTCACACAAATATGCCCCAACGTACGTTTCGCTTCTTGTATGTCTCGCTTTCTGAAGGGGAAGTGTGAGATTGCAAGCACTGAAGGACCTTAAGTATCCATAGTGATTGGTCATGTGACCATCACATGCTCACCCACATGAACGCTGCATTTGACGGCGCATGTGTGCAACGTCATCAGCCCGACCCACGTGACCCGGGCCCGCCCAGCCACGCCCACAACGGACGCTCAATGCAGAGCATCAGTCGTGCGCCGGCGAAAGGCTGTGCGGATATCATGGGGCGGTGACAGGTGACTATCGCACGCATGCACACTGCAGTATTAACCAATGGTATGCATCATGAAGATAAAACATTCATTACAAATATAATTTCCCATCAATGTGTATCTTCAGCGGCCCAAATTCGTCTGTGATCTTTTCATTCCAAGTGGAAATTCATCTTTTATTTCCTATATCACCAGATAGTTTCTGCCATTCATAGTAAGCCAAGCATATGAAGGAAATTAGTTCTTTTTTTCTCCACATGGTCCCGCAGCACATGTATTTAGAAATGAAAACTATATATAGAAAAACGTAAAATAATTAAAAACATATATACAACAACACACAGAAACTTTAAAAGGTGATGCAAAAACAAAAGAACAAACATAGGAACGAATGGCGGATAATCCTGCTTTTTTTTTTTTTTTAATGAGATCAGGGATTCTATACCAGACGATAATGATCATTATTATCTGTAAATATATTTTTAACTTCTTAATCCCTATCTCACAAAAATGGTGCGAAATTTAGAGCCTCGTTTAATCCTGCGGGTCGGACTGTATCCAATGTAACTATCCATTTTAATTCCCGTTGTGCTAGGAGTTTTTTCACATTACCCCCTCTAATGCCCGAATGCACAACCTCAATCCCCCTCACCTTGAATGAAGTAGGATCACAATTGTGTTCCATCCTAAAGTGACGGGGAATTGTCTCGAGGTTTGACACATCATTTATTGTGCTGGCTGCCTGAATATCCCGTACGTGTTCGCGAACACGTATTCTCAGTTTGCGTGATGTTAACCCAATATACAGTTAGGTCCATAAATATTTGGACAGAGACAACATTTATCTAATTTTGGTTCTAGACATTACCACAATGAATTTGAAACAAAACAAATCAGATGCAGTTGAAGTTCAGACTTTCAGCTTTCATTTGAGGGTATCCACATTAAAATTGGATGAAGGGTTTAGGAGTTTCAGCTCCTTAAACATGTGCCACCCTGTTTTTAAAGGGACCAAAAGTAATTGGACAGATTAAATAATTGTAAATAAAATGTTCATTTCTAGTACTTGGTTGAAAACCCTTTGTTAGCAATGACTGCCTGAAGTCTTGAACTCATGGACATCACCAGACACTGTGTTTCCTTCTTTTTGATGCTCTCCAGGCCTTCACTGGGTGGTTTTCAGTTGTTGTTTGTTTGTGGGCCTTTCTGTCTGAAGTTTAGTCTTTAACAAGTGAAATGCATGTTCAATTGGGTTGAGATCAGGTGACTGACTTGGCCATTCAAGAATATTCCACTTCTTTGCTTTAATAAACTCCTGGTTGCTTTGGCTTTATGTTTTGGGTCATTGTCCATCTGTAGTAGAAACGACGACCAATCAGTTTGGCTGCATTTGGCTGGATCTGAGCACACAGTATGGCTCTGAAGACCTCAGAATTCATTCGGCTGCTTTGTCCTGTGTCACATCATCAATAAACACTAGTGACCCAGTGCCACTGGCAGCCATGCATGCCCAAGCCATCACACTGCTTCCGCCATGTTTTACAGATGATGTGGTATGCTTTGGATCATGAGCTGTACCACGCCTTCGCCATACTTTTCTCTTTCCATCTTTCTGGTAGAGGTTGATCTTGGCTTCATCTGTCCAAAGAATGTTCTTCCAGAACTGTGCTGGCTTTTTAGATGTTTTTTAGCAAAGTCCAGTCTAGCCTTTTTATTCTTGATTCTTATGAGTGGCTTGCACCGTGCAGTGAACCCTCTGTATTTAATTTCATGCAGTCTTCTCTTTATGGTAGATTTGGATATTGATATGCCTACCTCCTGGAGAGTGTTGTTCACTTGGTTGGCTGTTGTGAAGGGGTTTCTCTTCACCATGGAGAGTATTCTGCGATCATCCACCACTGTTGTCTTCCGTGGGCTCCCAGGTCTTTTTGCATTGATGAGTTCACCAGTGCTTTCTTTCTTTCTCAGGATGTACCAAACTGTAGATTTTGCCACTCCTAATGTTGTAGCAATTTCTCGGATGGGTTTTTTCTGTTTTTGCAGCTTAAGGATGGCTTGTTTCACCTGCATGGAGAGCTCCTTTGACCACATGTTTCCTTCACAGCTAAACCTTCCAAATGCAAACACCACACCTCAAATCAACACCAGCCCTTTTATCTGCTTAATTGAGAATGATATAATGAAGGGATTGCCCACACCTGTCCATGAAATAGCCTTGGAGTCAATTGTCCAATTACTTTTGGTCCCTTTAAAAACAGGGTGGCACATGTTAAGGAGCTGAAACTCCTAAACCCTTCATCCAATTTTAATGTGGATACCCTCAAATGAAAGCTGAAAGTCTGAACTTCAACTGCATCTGATTTGTTTTGTTTCAAATTCATTGTGGTAATGTCTAGAACCAAAATTAGATAAATGTTGTCTCTGTCCAAATATTTATGGACCTAACTGTAGATCAGAGGACAACTACATGTGGCATAATAAATCACGTTGCTTGTGCTACATGAAATATACTCTCTGATGTCGTAGTTCCTAGTGCCATCACTTGAGCTAAACGAAGAACTACGAATGATGTTAGCACAAGCAACGCAATGTCCACAATTAAAGCAACCCACATTGCGTTTTATTGACCCAAAAGGGTTTTTACTGGGTGCTATGTAGTGACTCTGAACGAGCATATCCTTTAAATTCTTAGATCTTCTGGGGGTCATCAGGGGTCGATCAGTAAGAGCGGATCCCAGAGCAGGCTCAGTCATCAACACGGACCAATGTTTAGTCAAAATTCTCCTCATATTCTCCCACTCATGGTTGAAAACCGAAATAAAACGTAATTTATTGTCTTCCTTCTTCTGGCTACCACTCTGATAGAGCAAAAGGTCACGGGAAGTTCCCTTAGCTCTATTGTATCCTTTTTTAATGCTCCTTTTACTGTAGCCCCGTTGCCTGAAGCGTTCTTTTAAATCACGGGCTTGTATCTCAAATTTAGAACCTGTTGAGCATATCCGACGCACCCTCAAGAATTGTCCGACCGGGACGGCTCCGATCGTGGCATGGCTGTGTGCTGACTTTGCATGTAGCAACGCATTTACTGACGTTGTTTTACGAAATACATCAGTCTGGATGGAACTATCGTGCCCCACTTCCAGACTTATGTCCAAAAAATCTATTTTTGTCATATCATATCTATACGTAAGCTTGATGTTAAATGCATTATTATTTAATAATGAATTCCTCCAGCTGCTGCACCATCCCACGCCACAATAACAAAACATCATCTATATAACGCAGCCAGCACAGCACATGGTCTGCGGCCCCCGCCCCCGCCTCACCAAAAACCAACCTCTCCCAAAATCCTAGGAAGAGGTTGGCGTAAGCGGGCGCGCAGGCCTCACCCATGGCTGCGCCGCGCCTCTGAAGATAAAACTGCTGTTTAAAAGTAAAAAAATTATGTGTCAGGGCAAAGCGCAGCAGCTGAAGGATACAATCACAGAGGGAGCCGTCCAGGTCGGAGGCCCCGAGAAAGTGTCGGACCGCCTCAAGGCCATCTTCATGATTAATGCAGGTGTAGAGACTTTCCACGTCTGCTGTCACCAAAATAGTTCTGCATCCACAAAGACGCCGTCAACCCTCTTGAGGACGTCCATTGTGTCTTTAACGTATGATGGTAACGTCTCCACCAAGGCCTTCAAATAGAAGTCCACAAACTTACATATCGGGTCACAAAGGCCCCCAATTCCAGACACAATAGGACGTCCCGGAGGGTTAACGGCGTCCTTATGTATTTTGGAAGAAGGTAGAATGTTGGTATTTTCGGAAAGGGTACCGTTAACCCATCAAACATTTTTTTGTTAATCACACCCCTATCCAAGGCTGACATGAGAATCTTCTGGAGTTGTCCTGAGAAAGAGGCCATCGGGTTAAAACCCAATTTCTCATATACTTGTGTATCTCGTAATTGACGGAAGGCCTCACGTTGTAACGCTGGTATTATCTGTACTTTGTTTTCCAGCGTTACTCTGCATGTCTTTTGCATTAACCCTTTTGCTCCTTTCCCCCTAACCAGCTGGGATACTGTTGTCTGTTACCTATATGGAAGCTGCTCAGTTCCCGGCTCTGCTGCGTACCCGTACTTGCGTGAGTGGCTCCGCTGCTTTGCATGACCGCCCGCATGTGCGGTTCCTGACCTGCTGTGAAAGCCGTCCGTAGCTTGCAAAGTCCTCTGCAGTGGTGCATGACTTACTACGTGTGTGGCAGCAGCTTCTGTCAGGCGCCTGGCCTGCTGTGAAAGCCGTCCGTAGCTTGCAAAGTCCTCTGCAGTGGTGCATGACTTACTACGTGTGTGGCAGCAGCCACTGTCAGGCGTTCCTCTGTGATGAGTTGTCTGGCTCTGCATAGGGGGCGCGGCCCACACCTGTCCTGCTTTTATGAGGATTGGGTGTGTATTAGAATTACTGCTCCAGCCTATTGCTGTGAAGCAGCTCATATATAAAGTTCCTCAGCCCTAGTGGGCGTTGCCAGAGCTTCACATTGAATCCACACTGAATCCCTGAACCTAGCCGTATGTGGTTGTGTGTTCAGCTCCTGCTCTGAAGTTGATCAGCTCTGGAGAGCTGATTCCCTGTTCCTGCTGTTTCTTGTTCCCTGATCCTGAATCTAACCCGGTACCTGAATGTCTGAACTGTGTCTTGTGTTTCCGCCTATGCTGGGGCTGATTACCCAGATCACCGTCGTGCCAGATAACCCTGGACTGCATCTACCCGTGATGTCCTCCAGCACTCGTCTGTGATCCTGAGTCGTGTACCCTTCTCTGATGTGCGGAATCGGAGCCCGGTCTTATGTTTCTGTTTATGTACTTTGTTTCTTTAAGTAAACTTTATGTTTCTTCTTACCTGAAGTTGTGCGGTGTTGTCTAGCCCTGCAGGTCGCCACCTTGCCCACATGCTCAGCTGCCACGGATCCCGGTCGCTGCCCTTCCCTAGTCCGGGCAGGCCCGGGTCTCCCTCCGTGGTCCAGTGGGTCCACATTCTCTTATCATCTGGGACCCATGCCTCACGTCGTCGTGGACTGGCGGCGTGGGAGCATTGGCTAGCTAGGCAAGCTATGCCATGTCCCGGCGCCCCACAGCCGTGGGAAGCGCCACAGTAAGCTCTGGCCATGGACTCCGCTGAGCATGTGCGGTCTGCAGGACTTTCTCCAAGCTCCACCTGATGTGCGAACTAGACTACTTGGTCCCCACACGGTAAGTGGACTAGATGGCTCGATTCCCCGCTTGGTCAGCGGTTCGGACTTTTCGAGCTATTAACTATGCTGCCATATTGTGAACTATGGGACTTACCGCCAAACCCAAGTGAATTTTTCTGGGGAATTTTTTTTTACTTGGGTCTTCAGAAGAGGGGGCCTGAGGAGGGGGATACTGTAACGCTGGTATTATCTGTACTTTGTTTTCCAGCGTTACTCTGCATGTCTTTTGCATTAACCCTTTTGCTCCTTTCCCCCTAACCAGCTGGGATACTGTTGTCTGTTACCTATATGGAAGCTGCTCAGTTCCCGGCTCTGCTGCGTACCCGTACTTGCGTGAGTGGCTCCGCTGCTTTGCATGACCGCCCGCATGTGCGGTTCCTGACCTGCTGTGAAAGCCGTCCGTAGCTTGCAAAGTCCTCTGCAGTGGTGCATGACTTACTACGTGTGTGGCAGCAGCTTCTGTCAGGCGCCTGGCCTGCTGTGAAAGCCGTCCGTAGCTTGCAAAGTCCTCTGCAGTGGTGCATGACTTACTACGTGTGTGGCAGCAGCCACTGTCAGGCGTTCCTCTGTGATGAGTTGTCTGGCTCTGCATAGGGGGCGCGGCCCACACCTGTCCTGCTTTTATGAGGATTGGGTGTGTATTAGAATTACTGCTCCAGCCTATTGCTGTGAAGCAGCTCATATATAAAGTTCCTCAGCCCTAGTGGGCGTTGCCAGAGCTTCACATTGAATCCACACTGAATCCCTGAACCTAGCCGTATGTGGTTGTGTGTTCAGCTCCTGCTCTGAAGTTGATCAGCTCTGGAGAGCTGATTCCCTGTTCCTGCTGTTTCTTGTTCCCTGATCCTGAATCTAACCTGGTACCTGAATGTCTGAACTGTGTCTTGTGTTTCCGCCTATGCTGGGGGCTGATTACCCAGATCGCCGTTCCTGGAGGCTGTATATCCAGGCCTGTTCCTTCTGTGTCTAATTACCTGAACCCCTGATCCTGGATCGCATCCTGTACCTGACTGTCTGAACTGTGTCCTATGTGTTATGTTCCTGAAATCCTGCTGTGTCCAGAACCCTGTGCCAGTGACTGTGAATCCTTGCTATATAACCTGAGTTCATCTTGGAAGAAGGAGTCCGGTGTGTGCTGAGTTTCTGTTACTCTGTGCTCAGCTTCTGTGCAATTCCCGGCCAGCTCCCGTTGTGCTAGGCGGGGCTTGCACCAGACCGCTGGGTTCCTTTTCAGGTCGCTTCCAGTTGTCCGGATCCTATCCCTGATGACCATTGCCTGATATCCGATGTCCGATGACCATTGCCTGATATCCGATGTCCGATGACCACGTCCAGATGTCCGGATCCTATCCATCTCTACCTGATGTCCGGAGCCTGCTGATCGGTACCAGATGTCCGGAGTCCGATGCCTGTGTTCCAGTCCGTGTTCCTGTCTGTGTTCCTGACTCTCTGAGATCCAATCCGTGTTCCTGTTGTTCCTGTGCAGTCTAACTCTGTTTCAGCCATCAGTTCCTGATTCCAGTTACCTGTCTGTTCCCTGTCGGCTTGCCTGTCTGCCATCCGTCTGCAGTTCCTTCCAGAGGTTCGGACGTCATCTGCAGAGATCCCCGGCTCTTGCCTGCTCACCTAGGAGCGATCATCTGCCATCCGACTGCAGCTCCATCGGAAGTTCGGACATCATCTGCAGAGATCCCCGGCTCTTGCCTGCTCACCTGGGAGCGATCATCTGCCATCCGACTGCAGCCTACCTGGAGGCTCCACCATATCAGGTCGTATATACCTGCCTGTCTAGAGACTGCCTGGTCACTTATCGTGACAACCTGCCTGTCTAGAGACTGCCTGGTCACTTGCCGTAACAACCTGCCTGTCCCAGAGACTGCCCTGGTCACTTTCCGTGACAACCTGCCTGTCCCAGAGACTTCCTGGTCACTTGCCGTGACAACCTGCCTGCCCTGGTCACTTGCCGTGACAACCTGCCTGTCCCAGAGACTGCCTTGGTAACTTGCCGTGACAACCTGCCTGCCCAGAGACTTCCTTGGTCACTTGCTGTGACAAACCTGCCTGTCCAGAAACTACCTATATTCCCTGCCGTGATTCCCTGCCCTTTTCCCAGGTGCCACCCGCTCTCTTGTCCTGCCGGTTCCTTCTTGGTCTACCCTGTGATGACGTCTGTCCTGAGTCGGTGTCTGATGTTCTCCTGCTGAGCCTGTGCTACACCTGAGGCCTGAGAGAGAGGCCGTCCTAGTATGCCCGTGCCAGATGACCCTGGACTTCATCAACCCGTGATGACCCTGCCATCGTCTGACGTTCGTCCTGGGCCGGTGTCTGATGTTCTCCTGCTGAGCCTGTGCTACGCCCGAGGCCTGAGAGTGAGGCCATACTAGTATGCCCGTGCCAGATGATCCTGGACTTCATCAACCCGTGATGACCCCGCCATCGTCTGAAGTCTGTCTGAGGTCGGTGTCTGATGTTCTCCTGCTGAGCCTGTGCTACGCCTAAGGCCTGAGAGAGAGGCCGTCCAAGTATGCCCGTGCCAGATAACCCTGGACTGCATCTACCCGTGATGTCCTCCAGCACTCGTCTGTGATCCTGAGTCGTGTACCCTTCTCTGATGTGCGGAATCGGAGCCCGGTCTTATGTTTCTGTTTATGTACTTTGTTTCTTTAAGTAAACTTTATGTTTCTTCTTACCTGAAGTTGTGCGGTGTTGTCTAGCCCTGCAGGTCGCCACCTTGCCCACATGCTCAGCTGCCACGGATCCCGGTCGCTGCCCTTCCCTAGTCCGGGCAGGCCCGGGTCTCCCTCCGTGGTCCAGTGGGTCCACATTCTCTTATCATCTGGGACCCATGCCTCACGTCGTCGTGGACTGGCGGCGTGGGAGCATTGGCTAGCTAGGCAAGCTATGCCATGTCCCGGCGCCCCACAGCCGTGGAAGCGCCACACACGTTCGTATTTTATAATGAGCCATATAACGATGTTTCCCCCCTTGTCTGCGGACTTGAATACCACATCGTCCCATGATTTTAACTCCTGAATACTCCTTCTCTCCATATATGTCAAATTATCAAAACGACGATGTGTTGATAGTTTCTTCAAGTCCTCTGATACTAATCTAGTAAAGATGTCCACAGCGGGACAAATTGACAAGGGGGGAAACCTCGTTGATTTTGGGACCAAGGAAGTAGGAAACCTACCTTGATTTGAGTCAGTTTGTTCCTCTAGTAAACTCTCCAATGTCCTAATGGCCTCTCTCTCAGCAGGGCTCCAAGATTCCATGTCAAAACAGTTTTTACTGTGCAATTTTTTCATTATCAGTTTTCTTGAAAACAAATGAAGATCTTTTAACGCTGTAAAGTAATTAAAACCATTAGTGGGAGAAAAAGTAAGACCTCTACTTAATACATCTAATTGGATATTATTATATCCAATATTATTATTATGACACTAAACTCTGCAGGGTAATAAATACAGAGGAGGATAATTTTATATTACAGGAGGATTTATGTAAACTAGAAGCTTGGGCTGATAAATGGCAAATGAGCTTTAATGGGGATAAATGTAAGGTCATGCACTTGGATAGAACAAATAAGATGTATAATTATGTGCTTAATTGTAAAACACTGGGCAAAACTGTCACTGAAAAAGACTTGGGTGTATGGGTGGACGACAAACTCACATTTAGTGGCCAATGTCAGGCAGCTGCTGCCAAGGCAAATAAAATAATGGGATGCATTAGACGAGGCATAGATGCTCATGAGGAGAACATGATTTTACCTCTATACAAGTCACTGGTGCGACCACACTTAGAATACTGTGTGCAGTTCTGGTCTCCGGTGTATAAGAAAGAATAGCTGAACTGGAGCGGGTGCAGAGAAGAGCGACAAGGTATTAGAGAACTGGGGGTCTGCATACCAAGACAGTTATAGAGAATGGGGTCTGCAATACCAGGACAGGTTATTAGAGAACTGTGGGGTCGCAATACAGGAAGGTTATTGAGAACTGGGGTCTGCAATACCAGGACAGGTTATTACACTTGGGGTTATTTAGTTTGGAAAAACGAAGGCTTAGGGGTGATCTTATTACAATGTATAAATATATGAGGGGACAGTACAAAGACCTTTCTAATGATCTTTTTACTCTTAGACCTGTGATGGGGACAAGGGGGCATCCTCTACGTCTGGAGGAAAGAAGGTTTAGTCATAATCACAGATGCAGATTCTTTACTGTAAGAGCAGTGAGACTATGGAACTCTCTGCCGTCTAATGTTGTAATGAGTGATTCCTACTAAAATTTAAGAGGGGACTGGATGCCTTTCTTGAAAAGTATAATATTACAGGCTATATTCACTAGTTTCCTAGATACTGCGTTGATCCAGGGAGCTAGTCTGATTGCCGTATGTGGAGTCGGGAAGGAATTTTTTTCCCCAATGTGAAGCTTACTGTTTGCCACTTGGGTTTTTTTTGCCTTCCTCTGGATCAACATGTTAGGGCAGGTTAGGACAGGATATGGGGAGAACTAGATGGACTTAAAGTCTTCCTTCAACCTTAATAACTATGTTACTATGTTATTAGTAAGCACATGGTCCGATGTTATGTTTCGGTAGCTGAGGAGTGCAGGTAAAAAAGGCAATACACCAGAGCAGTTGGAATCTATGAGATTGCAGTACCCTGACTAACCACCGCAACTAGAGGCAGCCGTGGAGCGTTCCTACGTTGGTCCTAGATGCCTCGTCACAGCCTGAGAAACTAACTACACCTAAAGATAGAAATAGGAAAGCTATCTGCCCGGAGCAGAACCCCAAAGATAATAGAAAGCCCCCAAACATGTAATGGCGGTTAGACAAGAAGAAATACTGACACAGAAAGAAAATAGTATGAGCAAACGCTGGGGCCCAAACTACCTAAATAGAAAAGGATAGGAAGGGTATTTACTGCAATCCCAGAAAACCCTGAAAAGCACCAACTCTACTAATTTCAAAATCACCTGAGATCACACGACCTCTACCACCTAAATTAGTTCTCTGGTGTAACAAAATCAAAACAGCAGCCACTGAAAAAACTGGAAAAAGCAAAAGTACAAAACTCAGTGGCTGTACCAAACTGAGAGGGCAAAAGCCCCCGGAGGGGACCCTGAAGGCCCCCACAGAAGTGCAGGACAAAATGCAAAAATATAGCACAAACACAAAAGAAGAAAATGTCTTATCTGATAGCAGGAGATGCAGACACGACACAGCAGGCTACAAGGGAAACTGGAAAGAAGGATTCAGACCAGAACAATTGATCACCGGCAACCCTGATGGGAAAATGACTCCCTTATATAAGACCAGTCAGTAACACCTGATTCCCAGTCCTCACAATCTTCACTAGTACCGCTTGTAACCACCAGAGGAAGCCTCTGCTCAGAACTCATCTCAAACCCATTCACAACAGTACCCCCCCTTGAGGAGGGGTCACCGAAACCTCATTTGAGCAACCAGGTCGGTCAGGATGAGCTCTATGATACGCACGGATAAGTCTCCTAGCATGGATGTCCGAAGCAAACACCCAAGAATTGTCTTCCTGACCATAACCTCTCCATTTAACCAAATACTGGAGTCTCCGTCTAGAAAAACGAGAATCCAATATTTTCTCAACCACATACTCCAGATTGCCCTCAACCAAAACAGGGTCAGGAGGCACAGCAGCAGGAACCACTGGCTCAACAAACCTCTTCAACAAGGACTTGTGGAACACGTTATGGATCTTAAATGTCCCTGGAAGAAGCAAACGAAAAGAAACAGGATTAATAATCTCCATGATCTTATAAGGTCCAATGAACCTAGGCTTAAATTTAGGAGATGCTACTCTCATAGGAATATTCTTTGAGGACAACCAGACCAAGTCCCCCACTTTAAAACCGAGGACCATCAGTCCTATGCCGGTTAGCAAACCGCTGAGCCTTCTCCTGAGAGAGGGACAACCTCTCCACTACCTGGTCCCAAATCTGTTGCATACGCTCCACAACAGAGTCAACACCTGGACAGACAGAAGCCTCCGTCTGTCCTGAAGAAAATCGAGGGTGAAACCCAGAATTACAGAAAAACGGAGACATCAAAGTGGCAGAGCTAGCCCTATTATTAAGAGCAAACTCAGCCAAAGGCAAAAAAGAGACCCAGTCATCCTGATCAGCAGACACAAAGCATCTTAGATAAGTCTCCAATGTCTGGTTTGTTCTCTCAGTTTGACCATTGGTCTGAGGATGAAATGCCGAGGAGAAAGACAATTGAACACCCAGTTTAGAACAAAAAGTCCTCCAAAATCTGGAAACAAACTGGACTCCTCTGTCAGACACAATGTTTTCAGGAATGCCGTGTAAACGAACCACGTGCTGAAGGAACAACGGCACCAATTCAGAGGAGGAAGGCAACTTAGGTAATGGCACAAGATGTATCATTTTGGAAAACCTATCACAAATTACCCAGATGGTGGTCATTCTCTGAGAAACAGGAAGATCGGAAATGAAATCCATAGAGATATGGGTCCATGGTCTCTTGGGCACAGGCAATGGCAACAACAAACCACTAGAGCGAGTCAAGGCTTGGAGCGAGAGCAAGTCCCGCAGGACTGCACAAATTCCCTGACATCACGAGACAAGGTAGGCCACCAAAAGGACCGACTAACCAAGTCTCTGGTACCAAAAATTCCGGGATGCCCAGCCAATGCGGAACAATGAATCTCAGACATCACACTCTTTTTCCATTGGTCCGGGACAAACAATTTTCCAACAGGGCAGCGCTCGGGCCTATCCTCCTGACACCCCTCCAGAGCAAGTCTCAAATTGGGCGAGATGGCGGAAAGAACTACACCCTCTTTCAAAATAAAGAAAAACAACTCTGGAAAAAGTCTAAAATATATAAAAACATATAAAAACATATGACAAGAAAGTATATGGTTAAAATAATCTTTATTAATATGCAATATATAACAACAAAAATAGAATTGAAGTAAAAAATAACAGAAGGATCAGATAACTCAGGAGAGTCCGCAAGGAAACTCCTCGAGAGGGCATCCGCCTTAACATTCTTAGTGCCAGGAAGAAAGGAAACCACAAAATTAAAACGTGTGAAAAACAAGGCCCACCTGGCCTGTCTAGGATTGAGTCGCTTGGCCGATTCCAGATAGACCAGATTCTTATGGTCCGTAAGGACCACCACCTGATGTTTGGCTCCCTCCAGCCAATGTCTCCACTCTTCAAAAGCCCACTTCATGGCCAATAACTCCCGATTACCCACGTCATAATTACGTTCAGTAGGAGAAAATTTTCGAGAGAAAAAGGCACAAGGGTTACTTTTAGAGGTCTCTGGATCTTTTTGGGACAAAACGGCACCTGCCCCAATTTCAGAGGCATCAACCTCCACCTGAAATGGCAGAGAAACATCAGGCTGCCGTAGAACAGGAGCAGAAGTGAATCTCTGCTTAAGTTCCTGAAATGCAGAGACTGCCTCAGGAGGCCAATTCACCACATCAGAACCCTTTCTGGTCAAATCAGTTAATGGTTTAACAATAACCGAGAAATTATCAATAAATTTACGATAAAAATTGGCAAAACCCAAAATCTCTGAAGAGCCTTTAATGAAGTAGGTTGGACCCAATCACAGATGGCCTGAACCTTGACCGGGTCCATTTCAATAACAGATGGGGACAAAATGAATCCCAGAAATGAGATCCTCTGTACGCCAAAAAGACACTTTGATCCCTTCACATACAGAGCATTCTCTCTCAAAATCTGGAACACAGTTCGAACATGTTTCACATGAGAGTCCCAGTCATTAGAAAAAATCAAGATATCATCCAAATAAACAATCAGAAATTTGTCCACAAAATCCCTGAAAATGTCATTCATGAAGGACTGGAAGACGGAAGGAGCATTAGTGAGCCCAAAGGGCATCACCAGGTACTCAAAATGCCCTTCAGGGGTATTGAATGCCGTCTTCCATTCATCCCCGTGCTTAATGCGAATAAGGTTATACGCCCCCCTGAGGTCAAGCTTGGTAAACCAAGTAGCGTTTTTCACCCTGGAAAACAGGTCAGAAATCAAGGGTAACGGGTATTGATATTTCACAGTAATATTGTTCAAGAGACGATAATCAATACACGGCCTTAATGAACCATCTTTTTTGGCCACAAAGAAAAAACCGGCACCTAAGGGTGAAGAGGATGGTCTGATATGACCCTTCTCTAATGATTCCTTGATATAAGACCGCATAGCGTCATGTTCAGGTACAGACAAGTTAAAAAGGTGACCTTTAGGGAATTTACTACCCGGCACTAATTCAATAGCGCAGTCATAGCTCCTATGGGGAGGCAAGGATGCAGATTTACTTTCGCTAAACACATCAGAAAAATCAAACAAAAAGTCAGGAACATCCTGAGCCTGGGGGAGGCAGAAAAAACAGGAGTGTTGGTATTAACACATTGGCAGCCCCAACTGGTTACAGACACAGATTTCCAATCCAAAACAGGATTATGAGACTGTAACCAAGGGAAACCCAGCACGATAATGTCATGCAGATTATATAGAACCAAAAATTTGCAGCACTCCTGGTGATCAGGTTCAACCCTCATTATCACCTGAGTAGAAAACTGGGGTTTATTCTCAGCCAAAGGGGTAGAATCGATCCCCAGTAGGGGAATAGACTTCTGTAGGGGTATCAAGGGAAACCCACAACGTTTAGCAAAATCATAATCCATCAGGTTAATAGCTGCTCCAGAATCAACGAAAGCCTGAGCAGAAAATGAGGACAGAGAGCATATCAGAGTGACAGTTAATAAAAACTTAGTCTGAACACTACCCAAGACAACTGAGCGTGCAAAACGTCTTCCCCGCTTAGGGCAGACTGAAATAGCATGAGAGGCATCACCACAGTAGAAACATAACCCATTGCGCTTTCGAAACTCATGACGCTGTGCCCCAGACACCACTCCATCACACTGCATGGGTTTTAGAAGCTGGCTCACAAGGCAACACCACTCCACGCATACTTCTCCGCTCACGCAAACGTCTGTCAATCTGAATGCCAATGACATAGAATCATTGAGACCAGAGGGGACAGGGAATCCCACCATAACATCCTTTACATTATCCGACAGACCCTTCCGGAAAAGGGCCGCCAAAGCGTCGTCATTCCATTTGGTCAGGACTGCCCACCTACGGAATCTCTGAAGTATAACTCAGCGTCATCAAGCCCCTGATTTAATGCCAACAAGGCTTTTTCAGCTTGATCAGTGACATTAGGCTCATCGTACAATAACCCCAAAGCCTGAAAAAATGCATCAACATCACTCAAAACAGGATCCCCAGGTATCAGGGAAAAAGCCCAATCCTGAGGATCGCCGCGCAGGAGAGAGATGATAATTTGAACCTGCTGCGCTGCGTTTCCTGAGGACTTAGATTTTAAGGCAAAAAACAATTTACAATTATTTTTGAAATTCTGAAACTTAGCTCGATCCCCTAAAAACAAATCTGGCATGGGGATCCTAGGTTCCACAACAGGCAACCTAGCAAGATATGCAGCAATACTCTGAACCTCAGTGGCAAGCTGATCCACACGGCCAGACAACTGTGCAAACTCCATTGGGAGAAAAGATCCTCCCCAGCACCCAGAGATACAGAGGGAAAAAAAAAAAAAATGCAACAAACAGAAAAATATCTCTGACAACTCTGACAACCTTTTTTCTTTCACATATATTTTTTCCCTTCTGTGAGTACCATACAATTTTCAATTTTTTAGGCCGGTGATACTGTTATGTTTCGGTAGCTGAGGAGTGCAGGTAAAAAAGGAAATACACCAGAGCAGTTGGAATCTATGAGATTGCAGTACCCTGACTAACCACCCAACTAGAGGCAGCCGTGGAGCGTTCCTACGTTGGTCCTAGACGCCTCGTCACAGCCTGAGAAACTAACTACACCTAAAGATAGAAATAGGAAAGCTATCTGCCCCGGAGCAGAACCCCAAAGATAATAGAAAGCCCCCAAACATGTAATGGCGGTTAGACAAGAGGAAATACTGACACAGAAAGAAAATAGTATGAGCAAACGCTGGGGCCCAAACTATCTAAACAGAAAAGGACAGGAAGGGCACTTACTGCAATCTCAGAAAACCCTGAAAAACACCAACTCTACTAATTTCAAAATCACCTGAGATCACACGACCTCTACCACCTAAATTAGTTCTCTGGTGTAACAAAATCAAAACAGCAGCCACTGAAAAAACTGGAAAAAGCAAAAGTACAAAACTCAGTGGCTGTACCAAACTGAGAGGGCAAAAGCCCCCGGAGGGGACCTGAAGGCCCCCACAGAAGTGCAGGACAAAATGCAAAAATATAGCACAAACACAAAAGAAGAAAATGTCTTATTTGATAGCAGGAGATGCAGACACGACACAGCAGGCTACAAGGGAAACTGGAAAGAAGGATTCAGACCAGAACAATTGATCACCGGCAACCCTGATGGGAAAATGACTCCCTTATATAAGACCAGTCAGTAACACCTGATTCCCAGTCCTCACAATCTTCACTAGTACCGCTTGTAACCACCAGAGGAAGCCTCTGCTCAGAACTCATCTCAAACTCATTCACAACAGTCCGACAAGTTAATCACCTGTAGCCCGCCCTGCGATCCCTCCTCTGTCTGTTTACCAGTCTTTCCCTTTCGGTTATTAAATCTCGTGTTCATCCTCTTATTGGATGTTGAGACACCCTCATTCTGCACCATCATACGATGTTTTTTCTGTTGTTCATCTACCGATACAGTAGAATGTACCGAGGCAGATCGTGACCTGGATCTAGATTCATTGCGATATATGGATCTTGATCTCTCATTTGGATTTCTCCATTTATACATCCTATTCAATTGTTTATCATTAATGTCACGTTGAAATTTCTTGGCCTTAGTTTGCTGTATTTCCTCAGCCCACTTCTGAGCTTCCTCCTCAACTTCTAAATTAAATTTCTTCAAGGCTTCATTAGACATTTCTTTTTTAATTATCTCTTGTAAAGTCTCCATCTCAGTCTCTATTGTTTTCAATGAATCAGAATTCATCCCTTTAAGGATTTTCATAAACCCGTATGAACATGCATTAGCATATCCCTCCATTTTTCACGGATATCTAGATCTTCTACAGGGAAGGAGGGAAATACTTGCACCCTAAGCCCCCTCGGTATGGGATTTTTCTGTAAATATTTCTCTAAAAAAGCATGGTTCCACCATATCTTAGTCCTTTTATGTAGAAGATCCTTCAATTTTATAGTAGTATCTAAAAGACCTTTATTGCCCTCCACATTTGCATCACCGGTGTCTTTAAACACAGCATCAATTTTGGAGAGCCAAGCTCTGTCGCAGGCTCTAAAGTCCATAATAAGTAACCTGGAAAAAACTGTGAAAAACACAGAAAGCATTAACAACCTAAAATCCAGATCCATGTTACGCAGTGGTGAAAACAATCACCTGATTACTGCACATACCTCCAAGTGCAAATGTGACAAAGAACAGGAGAAAAAGACTGGAGTTTTATAAACAAATTATCAAAAGGTTTTATTAAACAAATATTGCTGACAAAAACATAGCATGAAAACGTATAACTAGATGTGTGTTTAAAAAAGACACCAAAAAGTTGTGGACACCCACATCACCTTAACATGGTATACACATTGTAATGTTAATAGATCACAAATAGGTGAGAGCATATAAAGTACCAAAGTATTGTTTAAAGTCATATATCCTGAATAACAGGTCTCTGCCATAATAAAAGACCGCAGTACTGTGCCCACGATCTCAGGCCAATGTGTCCATACATAGCCTCACTAACCATACATGGTCATATACTATGGCAAGATCAGGAACAAAAAACCTCACCTAAATGCAGGATGTCACACAAATATGCCCCAACGTACGTTTCGCTTCTTGTATGTCTCGCTTTCTCAAGGGGAAGTGTGAGATTGCAAGCACTGAAGGACCTTAAGTATCCATATTGATTGGTCATGTGACCATCACATGCTCACCCACATGAACGCTGCATTTGACGGCGCATGTGTGCAACGTCATCAGCCCGACCCACGTGACCCGGGCCGCCAGCCACGCCCACAATGGACGCTCAATGCAGAGCATCAGTCGTGCGCCGGCGAAAGGCTGTGCCGGATATCATGGGGCGGTGACAGGTGACTATCGCACGCATGCGCACTGCAGTATTAACCAATGGTATGCATCATGAAGATAAAACATTCATTACAAATACAATTTCCCATCAATGTGTATCTTCAGCGGCCCAAATTCGTCTGTGATCTTTTCATTCCAAGTGGAAATTCATCTTTTATTTCCTATATCACCAGATAGTTTCTGCCATTCATAGTAAGCCAAGCATATGAAGGAAATTAGTTCTTTTTTTCTCCACATGGTCCCGCAGCACATGTATTTAGAAATGAAAACTATATATAGAAAAACGTAAAATAATTAAAAACATATATACAACAACACACAGAAACTTTAAATTGTTGAGCCTGAAGACCAGGCAGTGGAGAATGTCAGCGTTGAGTCTAGAAAACCTGCAGTAGATAATTTCAGAGTTGATGCTGAAGAATATGCAGCAGATAATTGCAGTGTTGAGGCTGAAGACCCAGCGGTGTTCAATTGCAGTGTTGAGGCTAAAGACCCTGCAGAGGACAATTGCAGTGTTGAGGCTGAAGACCCAGCGGTGGACATTTGCAGTGTTGAGGCTAAAAACCCTGCAGTGGATTATTGTAGTGTTGAGGCTAAAGAACAAGGGGTCTACAATTGAAGTGTTGATGCTAAAGACCCAGAGGTGGACAATTGCAGCGTTGATGCTAAAGACCCTTCACTGGACAATTGCAGTGTTGAGGCTGAAGACCCAGAGGTGGACAATTGCAGCATTGAGGCTGAAGACTCGGCAGTGGAGAATTGCAGTGTTGAGGAAGAACACCCAGCAGTGGAGCATTTTAGTGTTGAGCCTGAAGAACCAGGAGTGTAGAATTGCAATGTTGAGGCTGAAGACCCTGCATTGTAGCATTGCAGTGTTGAAGATGAACAACCAACAAAGTTTACATTATTAGGAAGTGGGTCTCCAAGACTGTTTTCCTATGCAGTGAATGCAAGACCTGCCTCAAATTTGGACGCACCCAAATACCACTTGGAAGAGATGTGGAGGAAGTCCTCCTAAAAATCTGTTTCCATTACAAAGGAACGGGACTCCTATACTTGTAATAGCCATAGACGTATGGGCTGACAAACAATTCCCCCTGGGGGTACACAGCAACCTACTGTGTAAATATTTTTAATGAAAAGGGCATCAAAAACACCCTTTTACACAATAAGTTGACTGTTGCATCACGCAACACCAGGTCACCATGTTGATCTAGTGGTGATGAGGATGAGGAGAAGGAGGAGGATAACACACCAAATAGCCAAAGTCAGGAAGCGTATACCAATGTGTGGGTGTGAAGAGGTGCACGGGAATAGAGCTCCCAAAAAAAGACACTGGATTGGAGGTTATGCTTCGCTGTTATCATTCAGTGGTGTAGAGAAGTCTGCCCCAATCCAGCCCTTGTTCATTTTTATAAGAGTCAACCTGTCAGCATTTTCAGTTGACAGGTGGATAGGCTTATCAGTTATAATTCCACCAGCGGCACTAAAAACGCGCTCTGACAGAACACTAGCGGCAGAGCAGGCCTGGAGGTCCAAGGTGTAGAGAGCCAGCTCATGCCATGTGTCCAGCTTGGATATCCAATAATTAAAATGCACAGAGGAATCACAGAGGACGTCAGTGTTGGCATATGCAACAGATTAGAACTTATTATAAGTAAAAGGAGGACTTTATGCTGACCTGACAGTAGATGGCGATGTTGTGTAACATTTCCTTCTGTTTAATGTATTGTATGAGAAATAGTCTCAATTGTAGTTTCACTTTCGCTTTTGTTCCTGTTTTCCTGATGCAATGCTGTGCCTGCAAACTTCATCTAAGTAAAAGCTTGTTATCCCATGCAGCCTGCTCTGTGAAGTTTTCTACTGCAAAGGTGTGGATTCAGAAGCTGTGCAACAGGTTATGGGCCCAGGCACCCAGATACAGTGTACCCAGATACAGAGAATCCAGACACCACAGATCCCAGGACACCAAGAATATCAGTTACCCAGGACACTGGAACTCTCAGCAAGACCCTGGTGAATGCAGAAGGATTCTTCAGTGCAACTCTTTGAACAAGTGAGTCTATATAAAAATGATGAATAACACAGAACTAAAACTCACAGTAGCTAAACTGAATGATGAGAACTATCAGCTATGGAAGTTCAAAGTAGAGATGTTATTGTCTAAAGATGATTTATGGGAAGTAATCACTACAGATAGACCTGATCAGGATAATCAAACATGGGATAAGAAAAATAGACAAGCGAGAGCCACCATTAGCTTATTAGTGGATGATGCTCAATTAATACATATAAGAAATGAAGAAACAGCGAAAGGAATGTGGGAAGCATTAAGAAAGCTATATGAGAGACCCAGCTTAAATCACAAGTTATTTCTACTAAGAAAGCTTTACAGTATGAGACTAAGTGCAGACAGTGACATGCAGAAGCATATATTCTCTATTATGGAAGTGATATCACAGCTAAGATCTATTGGTGAAGATATTAAAGAAAGTCATATAATAATAATAATCTTTATATAGCGCCAACATATTCCGCAGCGCTTTACAGTTTAACAGTTTCAGAACACAAGTCATAAGTAACAACGTTAACAATACAATAATTAAAGCAATATAAGCCGCCCCTGCTCGTGAGAGCTTACAATCTACAATGAGGTGGGGGAGATACAAAGTACAGGTGAGTATATACAATGGTGCATTTACAATGATGGTCCAGCCATCTTGAGGGAGTGAGGCATGGATGGAGATAGTGAATGGGCTACACATCACACTTACACATAGAATGACTTTGATTAGTGAATGTGATAGGCCGCTCTGAACAGATGTGTTTGAGGGAGCGCCTGAAACCATGCAAATTGTGGATAGTCCTAATTTCTTGGGGTTGAGCATTCCAGAGGATTGGCGCAGCGCGGGAGAAGTCTTGGAGTCGGGAGTGGGAGGTACGGATTAGTGCAGAGGTTAGTCGAAAGTCGTTTGCAGAGCGCAGCAGTCGGTTAGGCCGATAGATAGAAATGAGGGAGGAGATGTAGGGGGTGCTGCACTGTGGAGAGGACGGGCAGGTGATAGATAGAAATGAGGGAGGAGATGTAGGGGGGCCGCACTGTGGAGGGGACGGGCAGGTGATAGATAGAAATGAGGGAGGAGATGTAGGGGGGGCTGCACTGTGGAGAGGACGGGCAGGGTGATAGAAATGAGGGAGGAGATGTAGGGGGGCTGCACTGTGGAGAGGACGGGTAGGTGATAGATAGAAATGAGGGAGGAGATGTAGGGGGCCGCACTGTGGAGAGGACGGGTAGGTGATAGATAGAAATGAGGAGGAGATGTAGGGGCCGCACTGTGGAGGGACGGGCAGGTGATAGATAGAAATGAGGGAGGAGATGTAGGGGGGCTGCACTGTGGAGAGGACGTGTAGGTGATAGATAGAAATGAGGGAGGAGATGTAGGGGGGCTGCACTGTGGAGAGGACGGGCAGGGTGATAGATAGAAATGAGGGAGGAGATGTAGGGGGCCGCACTGTGGAGAGGACGTGTAGGTGATAATAGAAATGAGGAGGAGATGTAGGGGCCGCACTGTGGAGAGACTGTATGATAGATAAATGAGGGAGGAGATGTAGGGGGTGCTGCACTGTGAGAGGACGGGCAGGTGATAGATAGAAATGAGGAGGAGATGTAGGGGGCGCACTGTGGAGAGGACGGTAGGTGATAGATAGAAATGAGGGAGGAGATGTAGGGGGTGCTGCACTGTGGAGAGGACGGTAGGTGATAGATAGAAATGAGGAGGAGTGTAGGGTGCATGTGGAGGAGGTAGTGATGGATAGAATGGGGGGGAATGTAGGGGTGCTGCACTGTGGAGAGGAGGCAGGTGATAGATAGAAATGAGGGAGGAGATGTAGGGGGGCTGCACTGTGGAGAGGACGAGCAGGTGATAGATAGAAATGAGAGGAGATGTAGGGTGCGCACTGTGAGGGAGGGAGTGTGGGGGAGGGGGGCTGCACTGTGGAGAGCTTTGTGGGTGAGAACAAGTACTTTGAATTGGATCCTATAATGAATGGGCAGCCAGTGTAAGGACTGGCGAAGAGCGGACGCGTCCGAGTACCGATTAGCCAGATGGATAACCCTGGCTGCTGCATTAAGGATGGACTGGAGAGGGGATAGTCGAGTAATGGGGAGGCCAAGTAATAGAGCGTTGCAGTAGTCCAGTCATATAGCAGCTATATTGTTGTGCAGTTTACCAGATTCATATACAGCTTTAATAAATGCACTAGAGACAAGACCTGAAACTGACATTACATTAGAGTTTGTGAAAACAAGACTAATAGATGAATATCAGAGAAGGAAAGAGCAAACAAATGATTCTTGTACTGATAAGGACAGTGAAAACGCTCTTAAAGCTACAGAATTTAAAAAACCCTATAATAAAGAGAATGCTTCAGATGTAAGAAAAAAGGTCATTTAAAGAAAGACTGTACCATATGGAAAGCAGAACAACAAAAATTACAACATATTTTTTTTTCTCTCAGGTGGACCAATAAGTTGGACAAGTAAGAAACAGTCAATTGTGACACTAACTTCAACAGAAGCAGAATATGTTGCAGCAGCACATGCGAGTCAAGAAGTACTGTGGTTAAGACAATTGTTGACAGAATTAGGACAACTACAGTTGGAACCAACAAAACTAAAAGAGGACAATCAAGGATGTCTTGTTCTTGCTCAGATGGAAAGATTCAATCCAAGAACCAAGCATATTGATGTGAAATATCATTTCTTGAGAGATCATCAGGATCAAGGAGTCTTGAAGTTGGAATATTGCCCTACTGAAGAAATGACAGCAGACATCTTCACGAAGGCGTTGAATGCTGATAAACATCAGAGACTAATGAAGAAATTGAGTTTGATTGAATAAGTCCTTACTGTTGAGAAAGGGTGTTGGCATATGCAACAGATTAGAACTTATTATAAGTAAAAGGAGGACTTTATGCTGACCTGACAGTAGATGGCGGGTGTTGTGTAACATTTCCTTCTGTTTAATGTATTGTATAAGAAATAGTCTCAATTGTAGTTTCACTATCGCTTTTGTTCCTGTTTTCCTGATGCAATGCTAAAATGACTGTGCCTGCAAACTTCATCTAAGTAAAAGCTTGTTATCCCATGCAGCCTGCTCTGTGAAGTTTTCTACTGCAAAGGTGTGGATTCAGAAGCTGTGCAACAGTCAGTACGGTCACTAAGATACTCCTTCAGCATCTTCCCAAACTTTCCAGTCCTTGTTACAGTACCCCGCAACTCTGGGCTAGGGCGATGGGAGGGTCTGAGAAAAGTGTCCCAGAACTTTGCCTGTGTTCCCCTGCCTCTGCTGGATTGGAGTTGAGTCTCTCTCGCTTGTCCAACGAACTGTAACCTCTGCTGGCAGCATTTTCAGATGGGAATTTTTTTAATTTCTCAAAAATGACCCTCTAGTACTGCATCATTTTAGTACACCTACCTGACTCTGGAAGAAGAGATTGAAAGTTCTCCTTGTAGCGTGGGTCTAGAAGTGTCACCAACCAGTAATGAGTGTCAGCACAAATTTTGAGAATGTGAGAGTCAAGGGAAAGGCAGCGTAACATAAAGTCTGCTGTTATGAATGTGCTAGAGATGGTTTCTGAACAGAGGCTCTCTCTGGTGGTTACAGACAGTACTGAACCTTTCAGCGAGGAATGGCAATCTGGGATCACGGACTGGTCTGATATAAGGGAGGTTCCCTCCCATGATGGTTGCCGGTGATCAATTGTTCTTTGAAAGTTTGCTGAGTCTTGCCTGCATCTTCTGCTATCAGATAAGATATTTTCTGCTTTTATTTTTGTGCTTGCTTTTTTCATTGTTCCCTGCACTTCTGTGG
>JARQOD010005252.1:0-49137 GCA_033576555.1 Oophaga sylvatica | reverse complement strand
AAAGTCTCTGTGCTGCTGGGTCCTGCTTCTTAAAAAAGTCACACCCCCTACAAGATCCCCCTGTTTCCCTGAATACTCTGTGTGTGGGCCCGCTCCTTACTAATGTCACCCCCCCTACAAGGCCCCCCTGCTCTCCTGAAGTACTTGTGCTGCTGGGGTCCTGTCCTTACTAATGTCACACTCCAAATATCCTCCCTGCTCTCCTTGAAGTACTCTGTGCTGTTTTGGGGCCCGCCCCTTACAAATGCACACCCCTACAAGGTCCCCTGCTCTCCTAAGTACTCGGGCTGTGGGTCCCTCCTTACAATGTCACCCCCTAAAAGGCCCCCTCTCCCCTAAATACTCTGTGCTGCTGGGGTTCTGCCCCTTACTAATGTCACACCCTAAAAAGGGTCCCCTGCTCTCGAAACTCGTGCTCTGGGGTTTTGCTCCTTACTAATGTAAAACCCCCTACAAGTCCCCCCTCCTCCTGAATACCGTGTGCGGGGGTTCTGCTCCTTACTAATGTCCACCCCACAAGTCCTCCCCGCTCTCCTGAAAACTCGTGCTGCTGGGCCCTGCTCCTTCAAATGTCACACCCCTCAAGGCCCCCCTGCTTGCTGAAGTACTCTGTTCGGGGGGCCTGCTCCTTACTAATGTCACACCCCTACAAAACCCCCCGCTCCCCTAAATACTCTGTCGCTGGGGGCTCTGCCCCTTACAATTTCACACCCCTAAAAGGGTCCCCCCTGCTCCCCCTTAAATACCTGGTCGGGGGCCCTGTCCTTACTAATGTCACACCCCTACAAGGCCCCCCCGCTCTCCTGAAGTACTCTGTGCTGCTGGGGTCCTGCTCCTTACTAATGTCACACCCCTACAAGGTTCCCTCCCTGCTCTCCTGAAGTACTCTGTGCTGCTGGGGTTCTGCTTCTTACTAATGTCAAAACCCCTACAAGGTCCCCCCCTGCTCTCCTGAAGTACTCTGTGTGCGGGGACCCTGCTCCTTACTAATGGTCACAGCCCTACAAGATCCTCCCGCTCTCCTGAAGTACTCTGTGCTGTGGGGCCCTGCTCCTTACTAATGTCACACCCCTACAAGATCCTCCCGGCTCTCCTGAATACTCGTGCTGCGGGACCTGCCCCTTACTAATGTCACACCCCTACAAGGTCCACCCTGCTCTCCTGAAGTACTCTGTCTGCTGGGGCCCTGCTCCTTACTAATGTCACACCCCTACAAGATCCACCCGCTCCCTGAAGTATTCTGTGCTGCTGGGGTCCTGCCTCCTTACTAATGTCACACCCCTACAAGATCCTCCCTGCTCCCTAAGAAACCCCTGTGCTGCTGGGGCCCTGCTCCTTACTAATGTCACACCCCTAAAAGGGTTTCCCCCCTGCTCTGCTGAATTTACTCTGTGGCTGCTGGGATCCTGATCCTTACTAATGTCACAACCCCTACAAGGTCCCCCCTGCTCTCCTGAAGTACTCTGTGCTGCTGGGGCCCTGCTCCTTACTAAGTCACACCCCTACAAGGTCCCCCTGCTCTCCTGAAGTACTCTGTGCTGCTGGGGTCCCCTCCTTACTAATGTCACACCCTACAAGGTCCCCCTGCTCTCCTGAAGTACTCTGTGCTGCTGGGGACCTGCTCCTTACTAATGTCACACCCCTACAAGGTCCCCCTGCTCTCCTGAAGTACTCTGTGCTGCTGGGACCCTGACCTTACTAATGTCACACCCCTCTACAAGGTCCCCCCTGCTCTCCTGAAGTACTCTGTGCTGCTGGGACCCTGCTCCTTACTAATGTCACACCCCTACAAGACCCCCCTGCTCTCTCCTGAAGTACTCTGTGCTGCTGGGTCCTGCTCCTTACTAATGTCACACCCCTAAAAGGGTCCTCCCCTGCTCTCCTGAAGTACTCTGTGCTGCTGGGGTCCTGCTCCTTACTAATGTCACACACCCTACAAGATCCCCCCTGCTCTCCTGAAGTACTCTGTGCTGCTGGGACCCTGCTCCTTACTAATGTCACACACCTACAAGGTCCCCCTGCTCTCCTGAAGTACTCTGTGCTGCGGGGGCCGCTCCTTACTAATGTCACACCCCTACAAAGTCCCCCCCTGCTCTCCTGAAGTACTCTGTGCTGCTGGGACCCTGCTCCTTACTAATGTCACACCCCTACAAGGTCCTCCTGCTCTCCTGAAGTACTCTGTGCTGCTGGGGCCCTGCTCCTTACTAATGTCACACCCCTACAAAGTCCTCCCTGCTCTCCTGAAGTACTCTGTGCTGCTGGGACCCTGCTCCTTACTAATGTCAACACACCCTACAAGATCCCCCTGATCTCCTGAAGTACTCTGTGCTGCTGGGGCCCTGCTCCTTACTAATATCACACCCCTACAAGGTCCCCCCTGCTCTCCTGAAGTATCTGTGCTGCTGGGACCCTGCTCCTTACTAATGTCACACCCCTACAAGATCCTCCCTGATCTCCTGAAGTACTCTGTGCTGCTGGGGTCCTGCTCCTTACTAATATCACACCCCTACAAGGTCCCCCCTGCTCTCCTGAAGTACTCTGTGCTGCTGGATCCTGATCCTTACTAATGTCACACCCCTACAAGGTCCCCCCTGCTCTCCTGAAGTACTCTGTGGCTGCTGGGGCCCTGCTCCTTACTAATGTCACACCCCTACAAGGTCCTCCCTGCTCTCCTGAAGTACTCTGTGCTGCTGGGGTCCTGCTCCTTACTAATGTCACACCCCCTACAAGGTCCCCTCTGCTCTCCCTGAAGTACTCTATGCTGCTGGGACCCTGCCCTTACTAATGTCACACCCCTACAAGGTCCCCCCTGCTCTCCTGAAGTACTCTGTGCTGCTGGGGCCCTGCTCCTTACTAATGTCACACCCCCTACAAGGTCCCCCCTGCTCTCCTGAAGTACTCTGTGCTGCTGGACCCTGCCCTTACTAATGTCACACCCCCTACAAGATCCACCCTGCTCTCCTGAAGTACTCTGTGCTGCTGGGGTTCTGCTCCTTACTAATGTCACACCCCTACAAGATCCTCCCTGCTCTCCTGAAGTACTCTGTGCTGCTGGGATCCTGCTCCTTACTAATGTCACAACTCTACAAGATCCCCCCTGCTCTCCTGAAGTACTCTGTGCTGCTGGGGCCCTGCTCCTTACTAATGTCACACCCCTACAAGGTCCCCCTGCTCTCCTGAAGTACTCTGTGCTGCTGGGGCCCTTCTCCTTACTAATGTCACACCCCTACAAGGTCCTCCCTGCTCTCCTGAAGTACTCTGTGCTGCTGGGGCCCTTCTCCTTACTAATGTCACACCCCTACAAGTCCCCACTGCTCTGCCTGAAGTACTCTGTGCTGCTGGGTCCCTGCTCCTTACTAATGTCACACCCTACAATATCCTCCCTTGCTTTCCTGAAGTACTCTGTGCTGCTGGGATCCTGCTCCTTACTAATGTCACACCCCTACAAGGTCCCCCTGCTCTCCTGAAGTACTCTGTGCTGCTGGGACCTGCTCCTTACTAATGTCACACCCCTACAAGATCCTCCTGCTTTCCTGAAGTACTCTGTGCTGCTGGGTCCTGCTCCTTACTAATGTCACACCCCTACAAGGTCCCCCCTGCTCTCCTGAAGTACTCTGTGCTGCTGGGGCCCTGCTCCTTACTAATGTCACACCCCTACAAGGATCCCCCTGATCTCCTGAAGTACTCTGTGCTGCTGGGACCCTGCTCCTTACTAATGTCACACCCCTACAGATCCTCCTGCTCTCCTGAAGTACTCTGTGCTGCTGGGGCCCTCTCCTTACTAATGTCACACCCCTACAAGATCCTCCCTGCTCTCCTGAAGTACTCTGTGCTGCTGGGACCCTGCTCCTTACTAATGTCACACCCCTACAAGATCCTCCCTGCTCTCCTGAAGTACTCTGTGCTGCTGGGTTCCTGCTCCTTACTAATGTCACACCCCTACAAGATCCTCCCTGCATCTCCTGAAGTACTCTGTGCTGCTGGGACCCTGCTCCTTACTAATGTCACACCCCTACAAGTCCCCCTGCTCTCCTGAAGTACTCTGTGCTGCTGGGCCCTGCTCCTTACTAATGTCACACCCCTACAAGATCCTCCCTGCTCTCCTGAAGTACTCTGTGCTGCTGGGGTCCTGCTCCTTACTAATGTCACACCCCTACAAGGTCCCCCCTGTCTCCTGAAGTACTCTGTGCTGCTGGGGTCCCTGCTCCTTACTAATGTCACACCCCTACAAGGTCCCCCTGCTCTCCTGAAGTACTCTGTGCTGCTGGGCCCTGCTCCTTACTAATGTCACACCCCTACAAGATCCTCCTGCTCTCCTGAAGTACTCTGTGCTGCTGGGGCCTGCTCCTTACTAATGTCACACCCCTACAAGATCCCTCCCTGCTCTCCTGAAGTACTCTGTGCTGCTGGGGCCCTGCTCCTTACTAATGTCACACCCCTACAAGATCCCCCTGCTCTCCTGAAGTACTCTGTGCTGCTGGGACCCTGCTCCTTACTAATGTCACACCCCTACAAGATCCCCCCTGATCTCCTGAAGTACTCTGTGCTGCTGGGTACCTGCTCCTTACTAATGTCACACCCCTACAAGATCCTCCTGCTTCTGAAGTACTCTGTGCTGCTGGGGCCCTGCTCCTTACTAATGTCACACCCCTACAAGATCCTCCCTGCTCTCCTGAAGTACTCTGTGCTGCTGGGGTCCTGCTCCTTACTAATGTCACACCCCTACAAGGTCCCCCCTGTCTCCTGAAGTACTCTGTGCTGCTGGGGTCCTGCTCCTTACTAATGTCACACCCCTACAAGTCCCCCTGCTCTCCTGAAGTACTCTGTGCTGCTGGGGTCCTGCTCCTTACTAATGTCACACCCCTACAAGATCCCCCTGCTCTCCTGAAGTACTCTGTGCTGCTGGGGTTCTGCTCCTTACTAATGTCACACCCCTACAAGATCCTCCCTGCTCTCCTGAAGTACTCTGTGCTGCTGGGGCCCTGCTCCTTACTAATGTCACACCCCTACAAGTCCCCCTGCTCTCCTGAAGTACTCTGTGCTGCTGGGCCCTGCTCCTTACTAATGTCACACCCCTACAAGGTCCCCCCTCTCCTGAAGTACTCTGTGCTGCTGGGGTCCTGCTCCTTACTAATGTCACACCCCTACAAGATCCTCCCTGCTCTCCTGAAGTACTCTGTGCTGCTGGGGCCCTGCTCCTTACTAATGTCACACCCCTACAAGTCCTCCCTGCTCTCCTGAAGTACTCTGTGCTGCTGGGACCCTGCTCCTTACTAATGTCACACCCCTACAAGATCCTCCCTGCTCTCCTGAAGTACTCTGTGCTGCTGGGGTCCTGCTCCTTACTAATGTCACACCCTACAAGATCCTCCCTGCTCTCCTGAAGTACTCTGTGCTGCTGGGGCCCTGCTCCTTACTAATGTCACACCCCTACAAGGTCCCCCTGCTCTCCTGAAGTACTCTGTGCTGCTGGGGCCCTGCTCCTTACTAATGTCACACCCCTACAAGATCCTCCCTGCTCTGCTGAAGTACTCTGTGCTGCTGGGGCCCTGCTCCTTACTAATGTCACACCCCTACAAGGTCCCTCCTGCTCTCCTGAAGTACTCTGTGCTGCTGGGGCCCTGCTCCTTACTAATGTCACACCCCTACAAGGTCCTCCCTGCTCTCCTGAAGTACTCTGTGCTGCTGGGACCCTGCTCCTTACTAATGTCACACCCCTACAAGATCCTCCCTGCTCTCCTGAAGTACTCTGTGCTGCTGGGGTCCTGCTCCTTACTAATGTCACAACCCTACAAGATCCTCCCTGCTCTCCTGAAGTACTCTGTGCTGCTGGGGCCCTGCTCCTTACTAATGTCACACCCCTACAAGGTCCCTCCTGCTCTCCTGAAGTACTCTGTGCTGCTGGGGCCCTGCTCCTTACTAATGTCACACCCCTACAAGGTCCCTCCTGCTCTCCTGAAGTACTCTGTGCTGCTGGGGTTCTGCTCCTTACTAATGTCACACCCCTACAAGGTCCCCACTGCTCTCCTGAAGTACTCTGTGCTGCTGGGGCCCTGCTCCTTACTAATGTCACACCCCTACAAGATCCTCCCTGCTCTCCTGAAGTACTCTGTGCTGCTGGGGCCCTGCTCCTTACTAATGTCACACCCCTACAAGATCCTCCCTGCTCTCCTGAAGTACTCTGTGCTGCTGGGGCCCTGCTCCTTACTAATGTCACACCCCTACAAGGTCCCCACTGCTCTCCTGAAGTACTCTGTGCTGCTGGGGCCCTGCTCCTTACTAATGTCACACCCCTACAAGATCCCCCCTGCTCTCCTGAAGTACTCTGTGCTGCTGGGGTCCTGCTCCTTACTAATGTCACACCCCTACAAGGTCCTCCCTGCTCTCCTGAAGTACTCTGTGCTGCTGGGGCCCTGCTCCTTACTAATGTCACACCCCTACAAGATCCTCCCTGCTCTCCTGAAGTACTCTGTGCTGCTGGGGCCCTGCTCCTTACTAATGTCACAGCCCTACAAGATCCTCCCTGCTCTCCTGAAGTACTCTGTGCTGCTGGGGCCCTGCTCCTTACTAATGTCACACCCCTACAAGGTCCCTCCTGCTCTCCTGAAGTACTCTGTGCTGCTGGGGTTCTGCTCCTTACTAATGTCACACCCCTACAAGGTCCCCACTGCTCTCCTGAAGTACTCTGTGCTGCTGGGGTCCTGCTCCTTACTAATGTCACACCCCTACAAGGTCCCCACTGCTCTGCTGAAGTACTCTGTGCTGCTGGGGCCCTGCTCCTTACTAATGTCACACCCCTACAAGGTCCCCCCTGCTCTCCTGAAGTACTCTGTGCTGCTGGGGTTCTGCTCCTTACTAATGTCCACACCCTGCAAGGTCCTCCCTGCTCTCCTGAAGTACTCTGTGCTGCTGGGGTCCTGCTCCTTACTAATGTCACACCCCTACAAGGTCCCTCCTGCTCTCCTGAAGTACTCTGTGCTGCTGGGGTTCTGCTCCTTACTAATGTCACACCCCTACAAGGTCCCCCCTGCTCTCCTGAAGTACTCTGTGCTGCTGGGGCCCTGCTCCTTACTAATGTCACACCCCTACAAGGTCTTCCCTCCTCTCCTGAAGTACTCTGTGCTGCTGCTGTGCTGGGGTGGAGGAGGTACTCACCTGCAGGACGGAGCCCATCAGGGAGGAGAGGTAGGCCATGCCCAGGCAGACGAGGCCGTACAACAGGGCTGTAATGAGAGAGGCCGTCAGTCTCGGCAGAGGGGGCGCCGTCAGGAGAACATGGGGGATGGATAACAGGATGGTCGCGGCTGAGGATGGAGAGGCCGGGGGGAGCTATAGGAGCACTACAACCCCCATCATCCCATAAGCAGGATGGCCCGATGACCGTGGTGACAGAGGGCAGATATGTGGGGGAGACGCTGGTCTGAGGGTGCAGTGATGGAGACTATGAAGAGTGGAAACGTAACAGTGACATCAGGCCCCACGTGGAGCGCTCATACCCAGAATCCAGTGGGGCGTCAGTCAGGATACCTCAAACTGTGAGTGGCGGCCATGTCCGCGGTAGGCGGGGCACCTGCGCAGGACATGAGCGTTTACCGCACAGTTGTAAAGTATGCGCTGTACGTTACATCACGCGGGATGGGCGGGGGCAGGGAAGAGCGTGAGCGACACACAGGGGGATTGATACACACAATGCACGGGGTCCTCAGCTACTACTCCTGGCACCAGGCCGTCGCCAAAATGGGGAGAGCGCCACCGAGTGGTGAGGTAACACCAGCTACTAAAGGCAGACCCTGCCCCCGACAGACCCCCAAGTGACGGACCACCTCACACTCCTGTGTGGGGGCTGTCGCTTTCTCTCCCTAGTTTCCTTATTATTTTACAACCTGGAAACCACAACAAGCAGAACAGACGCTGTTCACAGATCTAACCACAACAAGCAGAATAGACGCTGTTCACGGATCTAACCACAACAAGCAGAACAGACGCTGTTCACAGATCTAACCACAACAAGCAGAACAGACGCTGTTCACAGATCTAACCACAACAAGCAGAATAGACGCTGTTCACGGATCTAACCACAACAAGCAGAATAGACGCTGTTCACGGATCTAACCACAACAAGCAGAATAGACGCTGTTCACAGATCTAACCACAACAAGCAGAATAGACGCTGTTCACGGATCTAACCACAACAAGCAGAATAGACGCTGTTCACAGATCTAACCACAACAAGCAGAATAGACGCTGTTCACGGATCTAACCACAACAAGCAGAATAGACGCTGTTCACGGATCTAACAACAACAAGCAGAATAGACGCTGTTCACAGATCTAACCACAACAAGCAGAATAGACGCTGTTCACGGATCTAACCACAACAAGCAGAATAGACGCTGTTCACGGATCTAACCACAACAAGCAGAACAGACGCTGTTCACAGATCTAACCACAACAAGCAGAACAGACGCTGTTCACAGATCTAACCACAACAAGCAGAATAGACGCTGTTCACGGATCTAACCACAACAAGCAGAATAGACGCTGTTCACGGATCTAACCACAACAAGCAGAATAGACGCTGTTCACAGATCTAACCACAACAAGCAGAATAGACGCTGTTCACGGATCTAACCACAACAAGCAGAATAGACGCTGTTCACAGATCTAACCACAACAAGCAGAATAGACGCTGTTCACGGATCTAACCACAACAAGCAGAATAGACGCTGTTCACGGATCTAACAACAACAAGCAGAATAGACGCTGTTCACAGATCTAACCACAACAAGCAGAATAGACGCTGTTCACAGATCTAACAACAACAAGCAGAATAGACGCTGTTCACGGATCTAACAACAACAAGCAGAATAGACGCTGTTCACGGATCTAACCACAACAAGCAGAATAGACGCTGTTCACGGATCTAACCACAACAAGCAGAATAGACGCTGTTCACAGATCTAACCACAACAAGCAGAATAGACGCTGTTCACGGATCTAACCACAACAAGCAGAATAGACGCTGTTCACAGATCTAACCACAACAAGCAGAATAGACGCTGTTCACGGATCTAACCACAACAAGCAGAATAGACGCTGTTCACAGATCTAACCACAACAAGCAGAATAGACGCTGTTCACGGATCTAACCACAACAAGCAGAATAGACGCTGTTCACAGATCTAACCACAACAAGCAGAATAGACGCTGTTCACGGATCTAACCACAACAAGCAGAATAGACGCTGTTCACGGATCTAACAACAACAAGCAGAATAGACGCTGTTCACAGATCTAACCACAACAAGCAGAATAGACGCTGTTCACAGATCTAACCACAACAAGCAGAATAGACGCTGTTCACGGATCTAACAACAACAAGCAGAATAGACGCTGTTCACGGATCTAACCACAACAAGCAGAATAGACGCTGTTCACGGATCTAACAACAACAAGCAGAATAGACGCTGTTCACGGATCTAACCACAACAAGCAGAATAGACGCTGTTCACAGATCTAACCACAACAAGCAGAATAGACGCTGTTCACGGATCTAACCACAACAAGCAGAATAGACGCTGTTCACGGATCTAACAACAACAAGCAGAATAGACGCTGTTCACGGATCTAACCACAACAAGCAGAATAGACGCTGTTCACGGATCTAACCACAACAAGCAGAATAGACGCTGTTCACGGATCTAACCACAACAAGCAGAATAGACGATGTTCACAGATCTAACAACAACAAGCAGAATAGACGCTGTTCACGGATCTAACCACAACAAGCAGAATAGACGCTGTTCACAGATCTAACCACAACAAACAGGATAGACGCTGTTCACGGATCTAACCACAACAAGCAGAATAGACGCTGTTCACGGATCTAACCACAAGCAGGACAGACGCTGTTCACGGATCTAACCACAACAAGCAGGACAGACGCTGTTCACGGATCTAACCACAACAAGCAGGACAGACGCTGTTCACAGATCTAACCACAACAAGCAGGACAGACGCTGTTCACGGATCTAACCACAACAAGCAGAATAGACGCTGTTCACAGATCTAACCACAACAAACAGGACAGACGCTGTTCACAGATCTAACCACAACAAGCAGAATAGACGCTGTTCACAGATCTAACAACAACAAGCAGAATAGACGCTGTTCACGGATCTAACCACAACAAGCAGAATAGACGCTGTTCACGGATCTAACCACAACAAGCAGGACAGTCGCTGTTCACGGATCTAACCACAACAAGCAGAATAGACGCTGTTCACGGATCTAACCACAACAAGCAGAATAGACGCTGTTCACAGATCTAACAACAACAAGCAGAATAGACGCTGTTCACGGATCTAACCACAAGCAGGACAGACGCTGTTCACGGATCTAACCACAACAAGCAGGACAGACGCTGTTCACGGATCTAACCACAACAAGCAGGACAGACGCTGTTCACGGATCTAACCACAACAAGCAGGACAGACGCTGTTCACGGATCTAACCACAACAAGCAGGACAGACGATGTTCACAGATCTAACCACAACAAGCAGGACAGACGCTGTTCACGGATCTAACCACAACAAGCAGAATAGACGCTGTTCACAGATCTGACCACAACAAGCAGAATAGACGCTGTTCACGGATCTAACCACAAGCAGGACAGACGCTGTTCACGGATCTAACCACAACAAGCAGGACAGACGCTGTTCACGGATCTAACCACAACAAGCAGGACAGACGCTGTTCACAGATCTAACCACAACAAGCAGAATAGACGCTGTTCACGGATCTAACCACAACAAGCAGGACAGACGCTGTTTACGGATCTAACCACAACAAGCAGGACAGACGCTGTTCACGGATCTAACCACAACAAGCAGGACAGACGCTGTTCACGGATCTAACCACAACAAGCAGGACAGACGCTGTTCACGGATCTAACCACAACAAGCAGGACAGACGCTGTTCACGGATCTAACCACAACAAGCAGGACAGACGCTGTTCACGGATCTAACCACAACAAGCAGGACAGACGCTGTTCACGGATCTAACCACAACAAGCAGAATAGACGCTGTTCACGGATCTCAGATGTAGGAAACACACTGATAACATAGGCGATACGAGGCCCGCGGTCCGCCTGCTCGCTGACGGCTTCCAGGACCAACTAATCACTAAGGCTTGTGTCACTCTGACACGATGGCCGCCGTCACACGCCGTACTCACCCAGACCCTTGGAGAACAGCGCTGCTCGTGACTCGGTGATGTTGGGCATGTGCGGCTTTATCAGGTCCTCCATCGTCACCGTCGCCAGAGAGTTAAAGGCGGAGGAGATGGTGCTGAGGAGGAGAGCAGAGCGGACCGCGAGTCACAGGGAAGGTGGGAGCACGGAAAACAGCCAGCACAAAAATATACCGCCACACACAGCGCCGCAATACACCACCACACACAGCGCCGCAATATACCGCCACACACAGCGCCGCAATATACCACCACGCACAGCGCCGCAATACACCGCCACACACAGCGCCGCAATACACCGCCACACACAGCCCGCAATATACCGCCACACACAGCGCCGCAATAAACCGCCACACACAGCGCCGCAATACACCGCCACACACAGCGCGGCAATACACCGCCACACACAGCGCCGCAATATACCGCCACACAGCGGCGCAATATACCGCCACACACAGCGCCGCAATATACCGCCACACACAGCGCCGCAATACACCGCCACACACAGCACCGCTATATACCGCCACACACAGCCCGCAATATACCGCCACACACAGCGCCGCAATATACCGCCACACACAGCGCCGCAATATACCGCCACACACAGCCCGCAATATACCGCCACACACAGCGCCGCAATATACCGCCACACACAGCGCCGCAATACACCGCCACACACAGCGCAGCAATACACCGCCACACACAGCGCAGCAATACACCGCCACACACAGCGCCGCAATATACCGCCACACACAGCACCGCAATATACCGCCACACATAGCGCCGCAATATACCGCCACACACAGCGCCGCAATATACTGTCACATACAGCGCCGAAATATACCGCCAGACAGCACCACACACAGCGCTGCAATATACCGCCACACACAGCGCCGCAATACACCGCCACACATAGCGCCGCAATATACCGCCACACACAGCGCCGCAATATACTGTCACATACAGCGCCGAAATATACCGCCAGACAGCACCACACACAGCGCTGCAATATACCGCCACACACAGCGCCGCAATACACCGCCACACATAGCGCCGCAATATACTACCACACACAGCGCCGCAATATACCACCACGCACAGCGCCGCAATACACCACCACACACAGCGCCGCAATATACCGCCACACACAGCGGTGCAATACACCGCCACACATAGCGCCGCAATATACTACCACACACAGCACCGCAATATACCGCCACACACAGCGCCGCAATACACCACCACACACAGCGCCGCAATATACCGCCACACACAGCGCCGCAATATACCACCATGCACAGCGCCGCAATACACCACCACACACAGCGCCGCAATATACCGCCACACATAGCGGTGCAATACACCGCCACACATAGCGCCGCAATATACCACCACACACAGCGCCGCAATATACCGCCACACACAGCGCCACAATATACCGCCACACACAGCGCCGCAATACACCACCACACACAGCGCCGCAATATACCGCCACACACAGTGCCGCAATATACCACCATGCACAGCGCCGCAATACACCACCACACACAGCGCCGCAATATACCGCCACACACAGCGGTGCAATACACCGCCACACATAGCGCCGCAATATACTACCACACACAGCGCCGCAATATACCACCATGCACAGCGCCGCAATACACCACCACACACAGCGCCGCAATATACCGCCACACACAGCGGTGCAATACACCGCCACACATAGCGCCGCAATATACTACCACACACAGCGCCGCAATATACCGCCGCACACAGCGCCGCAATACACCGCCACACACAGCGCAGCAATACACCGCCACACACAGCGCCGCAATATACCGCCACACACAGCACCGCAATATACCGCCACACATAGCGCCGCAATATACCGCTACACACAGCGCCGCAATATACTGCCACACACAGCGCCGCAATATACCGCCACACATAGCGCCGCAATATACCGCCACACACAGCGCCGCAACATACTGTCACATACAGCGCCGAAATATACCGCCAGACAGCACCACACACAGCGCTGCAATATACCGCCACACACAGCGCCGCAATACACCGCCACACATAGCGCCGCAAATACTACCACACACAGCGCCGCAATATACCACCATGCACAGGGCCGCAATACACCACCACACACAGCGCCGCAATATACCGCCACACACAGCGGTGCAATACACCATCACACACAGCGCTGCAATATACCGCCACACACAGCGCTGCAATATACTACCACACACAGCGCCGCAATATACTACCACACACATAGCGCCGCAATATACTACCACACACAGCGCCGCAATATACCACCATGCACAGCGCCGCAATACACCACCACACACAGCGCCGCAATATACCGCCACACACAGCGGTGCAATACACCACCACACACAGCGCTGCAATATACCGCCACACACAGCGCCGCAATACACCGCCACACACAGCGCCACAATATACCGCCACACACAGCGCAGCAATACACCGCCACACACAGCGCCGCAATACACCACACACAGCGCCGCAATATACCGCCACACATAGCTCCGCAATATACTGTCACACACAGCGCCGAAATATACCGCCAGACACAGCACCAGACACAGCGCTGCAATATACCGCCACACACAGCGCCGCAATACACCGCCACACATAGCGCCGCAATATACTACCACACACAGCGCCGCAATATACCGCCACACAAAGCGCCGCAATATACCGCCACATCCCGCCATACTCACCTGAGGGCTCCGCTGAACAGACAGGCCACAAACAGTCCTGGCAGGCCGGGGAAGTCATGCAGGATGTCCATGACAAAGTACAGCACCATCTACAGCGGGGAGAGCACAAAGCCAGTCACCACCGCCATCACCCCCTGGAAACACTCCGTCTCCCCCTCACAGTATGGATTACTACCCCCAATATTTCCTGGACAGTTCCCATATATTATGCATATTCCTCACCACCTCTTCCTGCAGAGAACTAGGGAGACAAACTGGAAACCATCAGCAGCAGGAGCCCCCGATCCGAGGGCGGACCACTCCCCTTACAGGATGGGCTGGACGGTACCAGTAGTGAGAGGCACGGCCAGGATACATGCAGCACAAAGAGACCACCACAGTGTGGGGCGGGGGGCTCACCTGGTCAGAGACGGCGATCAGCTCAGGGTTCTGGATCTCGTGCTTCTGGTAATAGGCGAACATCACCAGTCCGGTGAGACAACCCAGCGCCAAGACCAACTGCTGGCAGGGGAACACCACGTAACACGAGCTGCAGGGAGGAGGCCAGAAATCAGGGGCGGCACCCTACATGACCAGCAGAACAGCGAGCGCAGCTCTGGGGTATAATACAGGATGTAACTCAGGATCAGTAATGTTTGTACACAGTGACTGCACCAGCAGAATAGTGAGTGCAGCTCTGGGGTATAATACAGGATGTAACTCAGGATCAGTAAATGTATGTACACAGTGACTACACCAGCAGAATAGTGAGTGCAGCTCTGGGGTATAATACAGGATGTAACTCAGGATCAGTAATGTAATGTGTACACAGTGACTGCACCAGCAGAATAGTGAGTGCAGCTCTGGAGTATAATACAGGAGGTAACTCAGGATCAGTAATGTAATGTATGTACACAGTGACTGCACCAGCAGAATAGTGAGTGCAGCTCTGGAGTATAATACAGGATGTAACTCAGGATCAGTAATGTAATGTATGTACACAGTGACTGCACCAGCAGAATAGTGAGTGCAGCTCTGGAGTATAATACAGGATGTAACTCAGGATCAGTAATGTAATGTATGTACACAGTGACTGCACCACAGAATAGTGAGTGCAGCTCTGGGGTATAATACAGGATGTAACTCAGGATCAGTAATGTATGTACACAGTGACTGCACCAGCAGAATAGTGAGTGCAGCTCTGGGGTATAATACAGGATGTAACTCGGATCAGTAATGTAATGTTGTACACAGTGACTGCACCAGCAGATAGTGAGTGCAGCTCTGGAGTATAATACAGGATGTAACTCAGGATCATAATGTAATGTATGTACACAGTGACTGCACCAGCAGAATAGTCAGTGCAGCTCTGGGGTATAATACAGGATGTAACTCAGGATCAGTAATGTAATGTATGTACACAGTGACTGCACAGCAGAATAGTGAGTGCAGCTCTGGGTATAATACAGGATGTAACTCAGATCAGTAATGTAATGTATGTACACAGTGACTGCACCAGCAGAATAGTGAGTGCAGTCTGGAGTATAATACAGGATGTAACTCAGGTCAGTAATGTAATGTATGTACACAGTGACTACACCAGCAGAATAGTGAGTGCAGCTCTGGGTATAAACAGGATGTAACTCAGGATCAGTAATGTAATGTATGTACACAGTGACTGCACCAGCAGAATAGTGAGTGCAGCTCTGGGTATAATACAGGATGTAACTCAGGATCAGTAATGTAATGTATGTACACAGTGACTGCACCAGCAGAATAGTGAGTGCAGCTCTGGAGAATAATACAGGATTAACTCAGGATCAGTATGTAATGTATGTACACAGTGACTGCACCACAGATAGTGAGTGCAGCTCTGGAGTATAATACAGGATGTAACTCAGATCATAATGAATGTATGTACACAGTGACTGCACCAGAGAATAGTGAGTGCAGCCTGAAGTATAATCAGATGTAACTCAGATCATAATGTAATGTTGTACACAGTGACTGCACAACAGAATATGAGTGCAGCTCTGGGTATATACAGATGTAACTCAGGATCATAATGTAATTATGTACACAGTGACTGCACCAGCAGAATAGTGAGTGCAGCTCTGGGTAATACAGGATGTAACTCAGGATCAGTAATGTATGTACACAGTGACTGCACCAGCAGAATAGTGAGTGCAGCTCTGGAGTATAATAAGGATGTAACTCAGGATCAGTAATGTAATGTATGTACACAGTGACTGCACCAGCAGAATAGTGAGTGCAGCTCTGGGTATAATACAGGATGTAACTCAGGATCAGTAATGTATGTACACAGTGCTGTACCAGCAGAATAGTGAGTGCAGCTCTGGAGTATAATACAGGATATAACTCAGGATCAGTAATGTATGTACACAGTGACTGCACCAGCAAATAGTGAGTGCAGCTCTGGAGTATAATACAGGATGTAACTCAGGATCAGTAATGTAATGTATGTACACAGTGACTGCACCAGCAGAATAGTGAGTGCAGCTCTGGAGTATAATACAGGATGTAACTCAGGATCAGTAATGTAATGTATGTACACAGTGACTGCACCAGCAGAATAGTGAGTGCAGCTCTGGGGTATAATACAGGATGTAACTCAGGATCAGTAATGTAATGTATGTACACAGTGACTCCACCAGCAGAATAGTGAGTGCAGCTCTGGGTATAATACAGGATGTAACTCAGGATCAGTAATGTAATGTATGTACACAGTGACTGCACCAGCAGAATAGTGAGTGCAGCTCTGGAGTATAATACAGGATGTAACTCAGGATCAGTAATGTAATGTATGTACACAGTGACTGCACCAGCAGAATAGTGAGTGCAGCTCTGGAGTATAATACAGGATGTAACTCAGGATCAGTAATGTAATGTATGTACACAGTGACTGCACCAGCAGAATAGTGAGTGCAGCTCTGGAGTATAATACAGGATGTAACTCAGGATCAGTAATGTATGTACACAGTGACTGCACCAGCAGAATAGTGAGTGCAGCTCTGGGTATAATACAGGATGTAACTCAGGATCAGTAATGTAATGTGTGTACACAGTGACTGCACCAGCAGAATAGTGAGTGCAGCTCTGGAGTATAATACAGGATGTAACTCAGGATCAGTAATGTAATGTATGTACACAGTGACTGCACTAGCAGAATAGTGAGTGCAGCTCTGGAGTATAATACAGGATGTAACTCAGGATCAGTAATGTAATGTATGTACACAGTGACTGCACCAGCAGAATAGTGAGTGCAGCTCTGGAGTATAATACAGGATGTAACTCAGGATCAGTAATGTATGTACATAGTGACTGCACCAGCAGAACAGTGAATGCAGCTCTGGAGTATAATACAGGAGGTAACTCAGGATCAGTAATGTAATGTATGTACACAGTGACTGCACCAGCAGAATAGTGAGTGCAGCTCTGGAGTATAATACAGGATGTAACTCAGATCAGTAATGTAATGTATGTACACAGTGACTGCACCAGCAGAATAGTGAGTGCAGCTCTGGAGTATAATACAGGATGTAACTCAGGATCAGTAATGTAATGTATGTACATAGTGACTGCACCAGCAGAACAGTGAATGCAGCTCTGGAGTATAATACAGGATGTAACTCAGGATCAGTAATGTAATGTATGTACACAGTGACTGCACTAGCAGAATAGTGAGTGCAGCTCTGGAGTATAATACAGGATGTAACTCAGGATCAGTAATGTAATGTATGTACACAGTGACTGCACCAGCAGAATAGTGAGTGCAGCTCTGGGGTATAATACAGGATGTAACTCAGGATCAGTAATGTAATGTATGTACACAGTGACTGCACCAGCAGAATAGTGAGTGCAGCTCTGGAGTATAATACAGGATGTAACTCAGGATCACTAATGTAATGTATGTACACAGTGACTGCACTAGCAGAATAGTGAGTGCAGCTCTGGAGTATAATACAGGATGTAACTCAGGATCAGTAATGTATGTACACAGTGACTGCACCAGCAGAATAGTGAGTGCAGCTCTGGAGTATAATACAGGATGTAACTCAGGATCAGTAATGTAATGTATGTACACAGTGACTGCACCAGCAGAATAGTGAGTGCAGCTCGGGAGTATAATACAGGATGTAACTCAGGATCAGTAATGTAATGTGTGTACACAGTGACTGCACCAGCAGAATAGTGAGTGCAGCTCTGGAGTATAATACAGGATGTAACTCAGGATCAGTAATGTAATGTATGTACACAGTGACTGCACTAGCAGAATAGTGAGTGCAGCTCTGGAGTATAATACAGGATGTAACTCAGGATCAGTAATGTAATGTATGTACACAGTGACTGCACCAGCAGAATAGTGAGTGCAGCTCTGGTGTATAATACAGGATGTAACTCAGGATCGGTAATGTAATGTATGTACACAGTGACTGCACCAGCAGAATAGTGAGTGCAGCTCTGGTGTATAATACAGGATGTAACTCAGGATCAGTAATGTAATGTATGTACACAGTGACTGCACCAGCAGAATAGTGAGTGCAGCTCTGGAGTATAATACAGAATGTAACTCAGGATCAGTAATTTAATGTATGTACACAGTGACTGCACCAGCAGAATAGTGAGTGCAGCTCTGGAGTATAATACAGGATGTAACTCAGGATCAGTAATGTAATGTATGTACATAGTGACTGCACCAGCAGAACAGTGAATGCAGCTCTGGAGTATAATACAGGATGTAACTCAGGATCAGTAATGTAATGTATGTACACAGTGACTGCACCAGCAGAATAGTGAGTGCAGCTCTGGAGTATAATACAGGATGTAACTCAGGATCAGTAATGTAATGTATGTACACAGTGACTGCACCAGCAGAATAGTGAGTGCAGCTCTGGAGTATAATACAGTCATGGCCAAAAGTTTTGAGAATGACACAAATATTAATTTTTACAAAGTCTACTGCTTCACTTTTTCTAATGGCAATTTGCATATACTCCAGAATGTTATAAAGAGTGATCAGCTTAACAGCAATTACTTGCAAAGTCAATATTTGGCTAGAAAATGAACTTTATCCCCCAAAACACATTTCAACATCATTGCAGCCCTGCCTTAAAAGGACCAGCTAACCTCTTTTCAGCGATTGCTCCATTAACACAGGTGTGGGTGTTGATGAGGACATGGCTGGAGATCAATCTGTCATGATTAAGTAAGAATGACACCACTGGACACTTTAAAAGGAGGCTGGTGCTTGGCATCATTGTTTCTCTTCTGTTAACCATGGATATCTCTAAAGAAACACGTGCAGTCATCATTGCAATGCACAAAAATGGCCTAACAGGGAAGAGTATCGCAGCTAGAAAGATTGCACCTCAGTCAACAATCTATCGCATCATCAAGAACTTCAAGGAGAGAGGTTCCATTGTTGCCAAAAAGGCTCCAGGGCGCCCAAGAAAGACCAGCAAGCGCCAGGACCGTCTCTTAAAAGTGTTTCAGCTGCGGGATCGGGCTACCAGCAGTGCAGAGCTTGCTCAGGAATGGCAGCAGGCAGGTGTGAGTGCATCTGCACACATTGTGAGGCGGAGACTCTTGGAGCAAGGCCTGGTCTCAAGGAGGGCAGCAAAGAAGCCACTTCTCTCCAGAAAAAACATCATGGACAGACTGATATTCTGCAAAAGGTACAGGCAGTGGACTGCTGAGGACTGGGGTAAAGTTATTTTCTCTGATGAATCCCCTTTTCGATTGTTTGGGACATCAAGAAACCGCCTCATTCGGAGAAGACAAGGTGAGCGCTACCACCAGTCTTGTCTCGTGCCAACTGTTAAGCATCGTGAAACCATTCATGTGTGGGTTGCTTCTCAGCCAAGGGAATCGGCTCTCTCACAGTCTTGCCTAAAAACACAGCCATGAATAAAGAATGGTACCAGAATGTCCTCCAAGAGCAACTTCTCCCAACCCTCCAAGAGCAGTTTGGCGATCAACAATGCCTTTTCCAGCATGATGGAGCACCTTGCCATAAAGCAAAGGTGATAACTAAATGGCTCAGGGAACAAAACATAGAGATTTTGGGTCCATGGTCTGGAAACTCCCCAGATCTTAATCCCATTGAGAACTTGTGGTCAATCATCAAGAGACGGGTGGACAAACAAAAACCTAAAAATTCTGACAAAATGAAAGCATTGATTGTGCAAGAATGGACTACTATCAGTCAGGATTTGGTCCAGAAGTTGGTTGAGAGCATGCCAGGGAGAATTGCAGAGGTCCTGAAGAAGAAGGGTCAACACTGCAAATATTGACTTGCTGCATTAACTCATTCTAACTGTCAATATAAGCTTTTGTTACTCATATGTTTACAATTATTATATTTCTGTCTGTGATAAAAACATCTGTCAAACACACATAAAAACCAGAGGGCAGCAGATCATGTGAAAATATAATATTTGTGTCATTCTCAAAACTTTTGGCCATGACTGTACAGGATGTAAACTCAGGATCAGTAATGTAATGCATGTACACAGTGACTGCACCAGCAGAATAGTGAGTGCAGCTCTGGAGTATAATACAGGATGTAACTCAGGATCAGTAATGTAATGTATGTACACAGTGACTGCACCAGCAGAATAGTGAATGCAGCTCTGGAGTATAATACAGGATGTAACTCAGGATCAGTAATGTAATGTATGTACACAGTGACTGCACCAGCAGAATAGTGAGTGCAGCTCTGGAGTATAATACAGGATGTAACTCAGGATCAGTACTGTAATGTATGTACACAGTGACTGCACCAGCAGAACAGTGAATGCAGCTCTGGAGTATAATACAGGATGTAACTCAGGATCAGTAATGTAATGTATGTACACAGTGACTGCACCAGCAGAATAGTGAGTGCAGCTCTGGAGTATAATACAGGATGTAACTCAGGATCAGTAATGTAATGTATGTACACAGTGACTGCACCAGCAGAATAGTGAGTGCAGCTCTGGAGTATAATACAGGATGTAACTCAGGATCAGTAATGTAATGTATGTACACAGTGACTGCACCAGCAGAATAGTGAGTGCAGCTCTGGAGTATAATACAGGATGTAACTCAGGATCAGTAATGTAATGCATGTACACAGTGACTGCACCAGCAGAATAGTGAGTGCAGCTCTGGAGTATAATACAGGATGTAACTCAGGATCAGTAATGTATGTACACAGTGACTGCACCAGCAGAATAGTGAGTGCAGCTCTGGAGTATAATACAGGATGTAACTCAGGATCAGTAATGTAATGCATGTACACAGTGACTGCACCAGCAGAATAGTGAGTGCAGCTCTGGAGTATAATACAGGAGGTAACTCAGGATCAGTAATGTATGTACACAGTGACTGCACCAGCAGAATAGTGAGTGCAGCTCTGGAGTATAATACAGGATGTAACTCAGGATCAGTAATATAATGTATGTACACAGTGACTGTACCAGCAGAATAGTGAGTGCAGCTCTGGAGTATAATACAGGATGTAACTCAGGATCAGTAATGTAGTGTATGTACACAGTGACTGCACCAGCAGAATAGTGAATGCAGCTCTGGAGTATAATACAGGATGTAACTCAGGATCAGTAATGTAATGTATGTACACAGTGACTGCACCAGCAGAATAGTGAGTGCAGCTCTGGAGTATAATACAGGATGTAACTCAGGATCAGTAATGTAATGTGTGTACACAGTGACTGCACCAGCAGAATAGTGAGTGCAGCTCTGGAGTATAATACAGGATGTAACTCAGGATCAGTAATGTAATGTATGTACACAGTGACTGCACCAGCAGAATAGTGAGTGCAGCTCTGGAGTATAATACAGGATGTAACTCAGGATCAGTAATGTAATGTATGTACACAGTGACTGCACTAGCAGAATAGTGAGTGCAGCTCTGGAGTATAATACAGGATGTAACTCAGGATCAGTAATGTAATGTATGTACACAGTGACTGCACCAGCAGAATAGTGAGTGCAGCTCTGGGTATAATACAGGATGTAACTCAGGATCAGTAATGTAATGTATGTACACAGTGACTGCACCAGCAGAATAGTGAGTGCAGCTCTGGAGTATAATACAGGATGTAACCCAGGATCAGTAATGTATGTACACAGTGACTGCACAAGCAGAATAGTGAGTGCAGCTCTGGAGTATAATACAAGATGTAACTCAGGATCAGTAATGTAATGTGTGTACACAGTGACTGCACCAGCAGAATAGTGAGTGCAGCTCTGGAGTATAATACAGGATGTAACTCAGGATCAGTAATGTAATGTATGTACACAGTGACTGCACCAGCAGAATAGTGAGTGCAGCTCTGGAGTATAATACAGGATGTAACTCAGGATCAGTAATGTAATGTATGTACACAGTGACTGCACCACCAGAATAGTGAGTGCAGCTCTGGAGTATAATACAGGAGTAACTCAGGATCAGTAATGTAATGTATGTACACAGTGACTGCACCAGCAGAATAGTGAGTGCAGCTCGGAGTATAATACAGGATGTAACTCAGGATCAGTAATGTAATGTATGTACACAGTGACTGCACCAGCAGAATAGTTAGTGCAGCTCTGGAGTATAATACAGGATGTAACTCAGGATCAGTAATGTAATGTATGTACACAGTGACTGCACCACCAGAATAGTGAGTGCAGCTCTGGAGTATAATACAGGAGGTAACTCAGGATCAGTAATGTAATGTATGTACACAGTGACTGCACCACAGAATAGTGAGTGCAGCTCTGGAGTATAATACAGGATGTAACTCAGGATCAGTAATGTAATGTATGTACACAGTGACTGCACCAGCAGAATAGTGAGTGCAGCTCTGGAGTATAATACAGGATGTAACTCAGGATCAGTAATGTAATGTATGTACACAGTGACTGCACCAGCAGAATAGTGAGTGCAGCTCTGGAGTATAATACAGGATGTAACTCAGGATCAGTAATGTAATGTATGTACACAGTGACTGCACAGCAGAATAGTGAGTGCAGCTCTGGAGTATAATACAGGATGTAACTCAGGATCATAATGTAATGTATGTACACAGTGACTGCACCAGCAGAATAGTGAGTGCAGCTCTGGGTATAATACAGGATGTAACTCAGGATCAGTAATGTAATGTATGTACACAGTGACTGCACCAGCAGAATAGTGAGTGCAGCTCTGGGGATAATACAGGATGTAACTCAGGATCAGTAATGTAATGTATGTACACAGTGACTGCACCAGCAGAATAGTGAGTGCAGCTCTGGAGTATAATACAGGATGTAACTCAGGATCAGTAATGTAATGTATGTACACAGTGACTGCACCAGCAGAATAGTGAGTGCAGCTCTGGAGTATAATACAAGATGTAACTCAGGATCAGTAATGTAATGTATGTACACAGTGACTGCACCAGCAGAATAGTGAGTGCAGCTCTGGGGGATAATACAGGATGTAACTCAGGATCAGTAATGTAATGTATGTACACAGTGACTGCACCAGCAGAATAGTGAGTGCAGCTCTGGGATATATACAGGATGTAACTCAGGATCAGTAATGTAATGTATGTACACAGTGACTGCACCAGCAGAATAGTGAGTGCAGCTCTGGAGTATAATACAGGATGTAACCCAGGATCAGTAATGTAATGTAACACGTGACTGCACCACAGAATAGTGAGTGCAGCTCTGGAGTATAATAAGGATGTAACTCAGATCAGTAATGTAATGTATGTACACAGTGACTGCACCAGCAGAATAGTGAGTGCAGCTCTGGAGTATAATACAGGAGTAACTCAGGATCAGTAATGTAATGTATGTACACAGTGACTGCACCAGCAGAATAGTGAGTGCAGCTCGGAGTATAATACAGGTGTAACTCAGGATCAGTAATGTAATGTATGTACACAGTGACTGCACCAGCAGAATAGTGAGTGCAGCTCTGGAGTAAATACAGGATGTAACTCAGGATCAGTAATGTAATGTATGTACACAGTGACTGCACCAGCAGAATAGTAGTGCAGCTCGGAGTATAATACAGGTGTAACTCAGGATCAGTAATGTAATGTATGTACACAGTGACTGCACCAGCAGAATAGTGAGTGCAGCTCGGAGTATAATACAGGATGTAACTCAGGATCAGTAATGTAATGTATGTACACAGTGACTGCACCAGCAGAATAGTGAGTGCAGCTCTGGAGTATAATACAGGATGTAACTCAGATCAGTAATGTAATGTATGTACACAGTGACTGCACCAGCAGAATAGTAGTGCAGCTCGGAGTATAATACAGGTGTAACTCAGGATCAGTAATGTAATGTATGTACACAGTGACTGCACCAGCAGAATAGTGAGTGCAGCTCGGAGTATAATACAGGATGTAACTCAGGATCAGTAATGTAATGTATGTACACAGTGACTGCACCAGCAGAATAGTGAGTGCAGCTCTGGAGTATAATACAGGAGGTAACTCAGGATCATAATGTATGTATGTACACAGTGACTGCACCAGCAGAATAGTGGTGCAGCTCGGAGTATAATACAGGATGTAACTCAGGATCAGTAATGTAATGTATGTACACAGTGACTGCACCAGCAGAATAGTGAGTGCAGCTCGGGAGTATAATACAGGATGTAACTCAGGATCAGTAATGTAATGTATGTACACAGTGACTGCACCAGCAAATAGTGAGTGCAGCTCTGGAGTATAATACAGGATGTAACTCAGGATCAGTAATGTATGTATGTACACAGTGACTGCACCAGCAGAATAGTATGCAGCTCGGAGTATAATACAGGGTGTAACTCAGGATCAGTAATGTAATGTATGTACACAGTGACTGCACCAGCAGAATAGTGAGTGCAGCTCGGAGTATAATACAGGATGTAACTCAGGATCAGTAATGTAATGTATGTACACAGTGACTGCACCAGCAGAATAGTGAGTGCAGCTCTGGAGTATAATACAGGAGTAACTCAGGATCAGTAATGTAATGTATGTACACAGTGACTGCACCAGCAGAATAGTGAGTGCAGCTCGGAGTATAATACAGGATGTAACTCAGGATCATAATGTAATGTATGTACACAGTGACTGCACCAGCAGAATAGTGAGGCAGCTCTGGGTATAATACAGGATGTAACTCAGGATCAGTAATGTAATGTATGTACACAGTGACTGCACCAGCAGAATAGTGAGTGCAGCTCGGGAGTATAATACAGGATGTAACTCAGGATCAGTAATGTAATGTATGTACACAGTGACTGCACCAGCAGGATAGTGAATGCAGCTCTGGAGTTTGCTCAGAGCCATTAGTACTTACAGTATGGCCTCCTTCTCTGTTCGGGAGCTGAGGTATCGCTGCACTTGCGCCTGGTTCACCCCGTACAAGGACAACATTAGGAAAATGCCTCCGATGCCCAGGGACCATATAGAATGGCGCTCAAACGGGTCCGGGTTAAAGCTACAATAAGAAGGGTACAAATCGGTGAGTTGGCTCGGATGAACGTCTCCATTCTACACCCAGCGGATCTGCTGACAACTCGTGTCCGTGTTGGTTGTCAGAGCCTCTGATGGTCCGGACCTTCCTGACCAGATTGGGGTTTTGAGTATTGATTTCTCCTACCTCATTGCCCATGTGTAACGTCACACAGCACCCCACTAGTCAATACTCCGCGGTCCTGACTCTAGGGGGCGCTACGCCACCATTCCCATACACACACCTCTATGACGGTCGGGTAGCTGTAGGGTGGGAACATCGGTGTCTCGTCCATCTACCTCATCCCTCCTGACAGCAGCACGCACACCGTCCCATCAGTGACCGCCAGGCGTCTCGTTACAGTGTGTCAGTGCAGATTCCAGAACTCACTTTATGCCGGAGATCTTATTATTCTGCAGGGCGATGTCCCACACCTCCTGGATGCTGCCCACCTTCACCGTGCCAATGATGATGACTGCCAGCTGCCCCGCGAACATCACCAGGGTCTGTATGACGTCTGTCCAGATGACCGCCTTCAGCCCACCCTGTATGGAGAGGAGGTGATGGTCACTGACTGACAGGGGGCGCTGCCAGAAGAGAGGCGCAGGAGCACATCGGGGTCTTCTAGGACCCCACAGCTGTTATGTGCTGCAGACACCAGGCAATCCGGTGTGCCAACGTCTCATCCGACAGCCGAGGACCCGACCAGCTCAGCAGGACTAATAACACAGCGATGGTCACTGGAGGGTTAAACAGCGGCTTTACTCACAGCAAACTATCCCGGCACAGGTACAGGTGAGGCGGGCGCATGGAGCTTACCAGTGTGGTGTACAGGGTGCAGACCAGGCCCATGGTCAGTACACCCCCCAGAGGCTGAATCCGGTCACTGCAACCACAAGACAAGACATAAAGGTGTTATAATGCAGGATACATGGGGCAGAGAAGATAATCAGAGCCAGAAGGGCACCCTCCACTGCAACAGGCACCCCAGCCTGACCATGAGGAGCCGCATCCCGTCCCCCCGTCCCCAGCAGCATCCATGCCCCACCCTCTCTCCACTGCAACGGGTACCCCAGCCTGACCATGAGGGGCCTCGCCCTGTCCCCCCTCCATTGCAACGGGCATCCCAGCCTGACCAAGAGGGGCCGCGCACCGCCCCCTATCCCCAGCAGCCTCCGTGTCCCACCCTCTCTCCACTGCAATGGGTACCCCAGCCTGACCATGAGGGGCTTCGCCCCGTCCCCCCTCCACTGCAACGGGCACCCCAGCCTGACCATGAGGGGCCTCGCCCTGTCCCCCCTCCATTGCAACGGGCACTCAGCCTGACCATGAGGGGCCGCGCACCGCCCCCTATCCCCAGCAGCCTCCGTGCCCCACCCTCTCTCCACTGCAACGGGCACCCCAGCCTGACCATGAGGGACTTCGCCCCGTCCCCCCTCCATTGCAACGGGCACTCAGCCTGACCATGAGGGGCCGCGCACCGCCCCCTATCCCCAGCAGCCTCCGTGCCCCACCCTCTCTCCACTGCAACGGGCACCCCAGCCTGACCATGAGGGGCTTCGCCCCGTCCCTCCTCCATTGCAACGGGCACCCCAGCCTGACCATGAGGGGCCTCGCCCTGTCCCCCCTCCATTGCAACGGGCACTCAGCCTGACCATGAGGGGCCGCGCACCGCCCCCTATCCCCAGCAGCCTCCGTGCCCCACCCTCTCTCCACTGCAACGGGCACCCCAGCCTGACCATGAGGGGCTTCGCCCCGTCCCCCCTCCATTGCAACGGGCACCCCAGCCTGACCATGAGGGGCCGCGCACCGCCCCCTATCTCCAGCAGCCTCCGTGCCCCACCCTCCCTGCACTGCAACCGGTACTCCAGCCTGACCATGAGGGGCCATGCCCCGTCCCCCCCTCCGTGCCCCACCCTCCCTTAACTGCAACGGGCACCCCAGCCTGACCATGAGGGGCCGTGCCCTGTCCCCCCTCTCCAGCAGCCTCCGTGCCCCACCCTCCCTCCACTGCAACGGGTACCCCAGCCTGACCATGAGGGGCTGTGCCCCGTCCCCCCGCTTTTCCCCCCGGTGTCTGGATCTCGTGGGGCCTGGGCCTCAAGTGGTGCATAGGAAGAAGTTTTGGCTGCTGGGACTGTTGATTGGGGAGCACTTACCTGCACTGAAGGCCAGGGCCGGCGCGTACAGGGCCACCCCCATGTAGATCACCTGCGGAGAGCAGAGGAGCACAGGTCAATCATGTCCAGGATTCGCGGCAGCGCAGAGCTCTGCGTGCATCATCAGCACAAAAGCTACAGCATGTAACAGGTTAATGTCTTCTAGGAGACAGCAGCGACTTCTCCGTTTAGCGTACTGAAGGTCATGTGCAATGCAATGGTGCATTAAGAAGAATACAATGCAAAATCTGTAGCAGAAACCACAGTGTGCGCCACCTACACCCCCAGCCAGGTCCCGGCTATAGACTGAATACATCACTGGACAACTACAGGTTAACCACTCAGTAGTCGTCAGTGTTGTCATAGGGTCATGTGCCCCCACGTCTCAGAGCAGCCTAAATAATGGCGCTCCGTCTGAGAAATCGCTCAGATGACGCCATCAGATCCCAGCTCGAAATAGGATTGTAAAGTGGAGCACAGAACAATCTGCGTGAACCAAGTGGGCGTGACCATGGGCGGAGCCACCGTGGACATGGGCGGAGCCACCGTGGACATGGGCGGAGTCACAGCGGCAGACCACTTCTATTTTGTGCTTCTTACTACACATTTGACAATCGCTGACCTCGGCATAAAAACTGGAGAGAATCTGCTCCATTATTCCTCCCCCATGGTCTCAATGAACACTGAGCAGGAAGTGTTGTCATGATCTCACCGCAACCTGCACATTACACAATAACCCGCCGTGATGATATTACAGGGTTGTCAGGATGTTTGATTATTTGTAATGCCGACTTAGAATAGACGTTAAAAATTCTGCCATCATATAAAATCCAGTAAGCTGCTCCTGTGGCCGTGACCCGGGATATACAGCTCACGCAGTGTCCAGACCCGAGTGCGCTGCCCAAAATAAGCAACGACGTTACTGACGACGGTAGTGCCGAAGTTTCTTGCTCACACATGCGCATTCCCTGATCTGTCCTTCTCTCCCCTCTACAGTACTCAGCGGTGCAGACGATGCTAGGTAAGTTGTGGTGCACTGCAGGATGGGCTGTGTACATAGAGGGGCCGAAAGGAGCACTGAACTGCAGGATGGGGCTGTGTACATAGAGGGGCCGAAAGGAGCACTGCACTGCAGGATGGGGCTGTGTACATAGAGGGGCTGAGAGGAGCAGTGCACTGCAGGATGGGGCTGTGTACATAGAGGGGCTGAGAGGAGCAGTGCACTGCAGGATGGGGCTGTGTACATAGAGGGGCTGAGAGGAGCAGTGCGCTGCAGGATGGGGCTGTGTATAAGGGGCTGAGAGGAGCACTGCACTGCAGGATGGGGCTGTGTACATAGAGGGGCCGAAAGGAGCACTGCACTGCAGGATGGGGCTGTGTACATAGAGGGGCTGAGAGGAGCAGTGCACTGCAGGATGGGGCTGTGTATAAGGGGCTGAGAGGAGCACTGCACTGCAGGATGGGGCTGTGTACATAGAGGGGCTGAGAGGAGCACTGCACTGCAGGACGGGGCTGTGTATATAGAGGGGCTGAGAGAAGCAGTGTACTGCAGGATGGGGCTGTGTATAAGGGGCTGAGAGGAGCAGTGTACTGCAGGATTAGGCTATGTACATAGAGGGGCTGAGAGGAGCAGTGTACTGCAGGATGGGGCTGTGTACATAGAGGGGCTGAGAGGAGCAGTGTACTGCAGGATGAGGCTGTGTATATAGAGGGGCTGAGAGGAGCAGTGTACTGCAGGATGGGGCTGTGTATAAGGGGCTGAGAGGTGTAGTGTACTGCAGGATGGGGCTGTGTATAAGGGGCTGAGAGGAGCAGTCTACTACAGGATGGGGCTGTGTATAAGGGGCTGAGAGGAGCAGTGTACTGCAGGATGGGGCTGTGTACACAGAGGGGCCGAAAGGAGCACTGAACTGCAGGATGGTGCCGTGTACATAGAGGGGCTAAGAGGAGCACTGTACTGCAGGATGGGGCCGTGTATATAGAGGGGCTGAGAGGAGCAGTCTACTACAGGATGGGGCTGTGTATAAGGGGTTGAGAGGAGCAGTGCAATGCAGGATGGGGCTGTGTATTAGGGGCTGACAGGAGCAGTGTACTGCAGGATGGGGCCGTGTATATAGAGGGGCTGAGAGGAACACTGCACTGCAGGATGAGGCTGTGTATATAGAGTGCCTGAGAGCAGCACTGCATGCAGGATGGGGCTGTGTATATAGAGGGGCCGAGAGCAGCACTGCACGGTAGTGCCGAAGTTTCTGATCACACATGCGCATTCCCTGAATCTGTCCTCCTCTCCCTCTATACAGTACTCAGCGGTGCAGACGATGCTAGGTATAGTTGTGGTGCACTGCAGGATGGGGCTGTGTACATAGAGGGGCTGAAAGGAGCACTGCACTGCAGGATGGGGCTGTGTACATAGAGGGGCTGAGAGGAGCACTGCACTGCAGGATGGGCTGTGTATAAGGGGCTGAGAGGAGCACTGCACTGCAGGATGGGGCTGTGTACATAGAGGGGCTGAAAGGAGCACTGCACTGCAGGATGGGGCTGTGTACATAGAGGGCTGAGAGGAGAAGTGCACTGCAGGATGGGGCTGTGTACATAGAGGGGCTGAGAGGAGTAGTGCACTGTAGGATGGGGCTGTGTAATAAGAGGCTGAGAGGAGCACTGCACTGCAGGATGGAGCTGTGTACAGAGAGGCCGAAAGGAGCACTGCACTGCAGGATGGGCTGTGTACATACAGGGGCTGAGAGGAGCAGTGCGCTGCAGGATGGGGCTGTGTAATAAGGGGCTGAGAGGAGCACTGCGCTGCAGGATGGGGCTGTGTACATAGAGGGGCTGAGAGGAGCACTGCACTGCAGGATGGGGCTGTGTACATAGAGGGGCTGAGAGGAGCACTGCACTGCAGGATGGGGCTGTGTACATAGAGGGGCTGAGAGGAGCACTGCACTGCAGGATGGGGCTGTGTACATAGAGGGGCTGAGAGGAACACTGCACTGCAGGATGGGGCTGTGTACATAGAGGGGCTGAGAGGAACTCAACTGCACTGCAGAGACGGGGCTGTGTATATAGAGGGGCTAAGAGGAGCAGTGTACTGCAGGATGGGGCTGTGTATAAGGGGCTGAGAGGAGCAGTGTACTGCAGGATGAGGCTATGTACATAGAGGGGCTGAGAGGAGCAGTGTACTGCAGGATGGGGCTGTGTATATAGAGGGGCTGAGGGGAGCACTGTACTGCAGGATGGGGCTGTGTATAAGGGGCTGAGAGTAGCAGTGTACTGCAGGATGGGGCTGTGTATAAGGGGCTGAGAGGAGCAGTCTACTACAGGATGGGGCTGTGTATAAAGGGCTGAGAGGAGCAGTGTACTGCAGGATGGGGCTGTGTATAAGGGGCTGAGAGGAGCAGTGTACTGCAGGATGGGGCTGTGTACATAGAGGGGCTGAAAGGAGCACTGAACTGCAGGATGGTGCCGTGTATATAGAGGGGCTAATAGGAGCACTGTACTGCAGGATGGGGCCGTGTATATAGAGGGGCTGAGAGGAGCAGTCTACTACAGGATGGGGCTGTGTATAAGGGGCTGAGAGGAGCAGTGCAATGCAGGATGGGGCTGTGTATTAGGGGCTGACAGGAGCAGTGTACTGCAGGATGGGCCGTGAATATAGAGGGGCTGAGAGGAACACTGCACTGCAGGATGAGGCTGTGTATATAGAGGGCCTGAGAGCAGGACTGCACTGCAGGATGGGGCTGTGTATATAGAGGGGCCGAGAGCAGCACTGCACTGCAGGATGGGGCTGTGTATAAGGTCCCAGAGGAGCACTGCAGGATGGGGCTTTGTATAAGGGGCTGACAGGAGCACTGTAATGCAGGATGGAGCTGTGTATAAGGAGCTGAGAGAAGCACTGCACTGCAGGATGGGGCTGTGTATAAGGAGCTGAGAGAAGCACTGCACTGCAGGATGGGACTGTGTATAAGGAGCTGAGAGAAGCACTGCACTGCAGGATGGGACTGTGTATAAGGAGCTGAGAGAAGTACTGCACTGCAGGATGGGGCTGTGTATATAGAGGGGCAGAGAGCAGCACTGCACTGCAGGATAAGGCTGTGTATATAGAGGGGCTGAGAGGAGCACTGTACTGCAGGATGGGGCTGTGTATAAGGGGCTGAGAGAAACACTGCACTGCAGGATGGGGCTGTGTATAAGGAGCTGAGAGGAGCAGTGCACTGCAGGATGGGGCTGTGTATAAGGAGCTGAGAGGAGCACTGTACTGCAGGATGGGGATGTGTATAAGGAGCTGAGAGAAGCACTGCACTGCAGTATAAGGCTGTGTATATAGAGGGGCCGAGAGGAGCACTGTACTGCAGGATGGGATGTGTATATAGAGGGGCTGAGAGGAGCACTATACTGCAGGATGGGATGTGTATATAGAGGGGCTGAGAGGAGCACTGTACTGCAGGATGGGGCTGTGTATAAGGGGCAGTCTACTACAGGATGGGGCTGTGTATAAGGGGCTGAGAGTAACACTGCACTGCAGGATGGGGCTGTGTATAAGGAGCTGAGAGAAACACTGCACTGCAGGATGGGGCTGTGTATAAGGGGCTGACAGGAGCACTGCACTGCAGGATGGAGCTGTGTATAAGGGGCTGACAGGAGCACTGCACTGCAGGATTGGGCTGTGTATAAGGGGCTGACAGAGCACTGCACTGCAGGATGGGGCTGTGTTTAAGGGGCTGACAGGAGCAGTGTACTGCAGGATGGGGCTGTGTATAAGGGGCTGACAGGAGCAGTGCACTGCAGGATGGGGCTGTGTATAAGGGGCTGACAGGAGCACTGCACTGCAGGATGGGGCTGTGTATAAGGGGCTGACAGGAGCACTGCACTGCAGGATGGGGCTGTGTATAAGGGGCTGACAGGAGCACTGCACTGCAGGATGGGGCTGTGTTTAAGGGGCTGACAGGAGCAGTGTACTGCAGGATGGGGCTGTGTATAAGGGGCTGACAGGAGCAGTGCACTGCAGGATAGGGCTGTGTATAAGGGGCTGACAGGAGCACTGCACTGCAGGATGGGGCTGTGTATAAGGGGCTGACAGGAGCACTGCACTGCAGGATGGGGCTGTGTATAAGGGGCTGACAGGAGCACTGCACTGCAGGATGGGGCTGTGTATAAGGGGCTGACAGGAGCACTGCACTGCAGGATGGGGCTGTGTATAAGGGGCTGACAGGAGCAGTGTACTGCAGGATGGGGCTGTGTATAAGGGGCTGACAGGAGCAGTGTACTGCAGGATGGGGCTGTGTATAAGGGGCTGACAGGAGCACTGCACTGCAGGATGGGGCTGTGTATAAGGGGCTGACAGGAGCACTGCACTGCAGGATGGGGCTGTGTATAAGGGGCTGACAGGAGCACTGCACTGCAGGATGGGGCTGTGTATAAGGGGCTGACAGGAGCACTGCACTGCAGGACGGGGCTGTGTTTAAGGGGCTGACAGGAGCAGTGTACTGCAGGATGGGGCTGTGTATAAGGGGCTGACAGGAGCACTGCACTGCAGGATGGGGCTGTGTATAAGGGGCTGACAGGAGCACTGCACTGCAGGATGGGGCTGTGTATAAGGGGCTGACAGGAGCACTGCACTGCAGGATGGGGCTGTGTATAAGGGGCTGACAGGAGCACTGCACTGCAGGATGGGGCTGTGTATAAGGGGCTGACAGGAGCACTGCACTGCAGGATGGGGCTGTGTATAAGGGGCTGACAGGAGCACTGCACTGCAGGATGGGGCTGTGTTTAAGGGGCTGACAGGAGCAGTGTACTGCAGGATGGAGCTGTGTATAAGGGCTGACAGGAGCAGTGTACTGCAGGATGGGGCTGTGTTTAAGGGGCTGACAGGAGCAGTGTACTGCAGGATGGGGCTGTGTATAAGGGGCTGACAGGAGCACTGCACTGCAGGATGGGGCTGTGTATAAGGGCTGACAGGAGCACTGCACTGCAGGATGGGGCTGTGTTTAAGGGCTGACAGGAGCAGTGTACTGCAGAATGGGGCTGTGTATAAGGGGCTGACAGGAGCAGTGTACTGCAGGATGGGGCTGTGTATAAGGGGCTGACAGGAGCACTGCACTGCAGGATGGGGCTGTGTATAAGGGGCTGACAGGAGCACTGCACTGCAGGATGGGGCTGTGTATAAGGGGCTGACAGGAGCACTGCACTGCAGGATGGGGCTGTGTATAAGGGGCTGACAGGAGCAGTGTACTGCAGGATGGGGCTGTGTATAAGGGGCTGACAGGAGCAGTGTACTGCAGGATCTTTGAACCAAACCCTGGATGAAATCCAAAAATCAAGAAGTGTGTATCAAAATAGGTAATAAACAATTCTTTATTTATTAAACACAATAAACAGATTAAAACAAGAGGTCAAAATAGGGAAACTGCGAGATACGTTATGTAATATGAAAAAAACAAATAAATGATATCACTGTCATTGAAACCAACTGTATAATGATCCTGCGGCCACAGATGGGAAACCTCAGAGAAGAGTGGGAGGTAAGGTGGCAGCGCCATCATTAGATTTCCGACCGCCAGAGAGTGCTGCAGCGCACAGAATCCAGGGGTGATATGTGGACATCCCCATGGAGGAAAGAGACATTCTAGGCGGATGTTAGAGAACCATCACCATGAACAAACAACAGATACTAGTGATGAGCTGCAGCAATTACGATTTATGCCAGTGCGTATATTCCCGTAGATAGAAGGTTCAAGGGCTGAATGCTTAACATCATACACATAATGTATGGGAGGAGATTCACCTGTAGAAACCCAAGTGCCAGCGCATGCGAGTGTAGTGACCACCGCGCATCAGGTCAGGATTTACCCAGTAAGAACCATAGGAGCTAGAATATCCGCTGCGTCCCTCCCCCGACGCGCGTTTCGCCTATGTTCTTCTGGGACGTGAATATATACACTGGCATAAATATTTATGTGGTATTAACCCTATGTGATGCAACTTAACGCTAGAACGTGTTGAAATATATCTCGTATACTATTACGTGACGGACAGCACTCGGCGCTGCCAATTTATCTCCCGATTTTCTCTGCGGTTTCACATCTGTGACCACAGGATCACTGTACAGCGGTTTTCAATGACAGTGACATCATTCGTTTTTTCACACTACATGATGCATCTCGCCGTTTCCCTTTTCTGACCCGAGGCCTCTTGCTGTAATCGGTTTTATGTGATTAATAACGAATCATCGCCGCTTTGATCTGCACCTCTTGACTTCGGTTCTATGATCTACTATGAAATGTGATTTTCTGTTGAAAGTTTTTTTTGGACTAAAAAAATATATTGTCAAGGATCACACGTTTCCAGCGCATTTGGAGACAGATGACGGCGCCTCCTGTGGCCGAGGTCTGTACTTACCATCTGGAATATGAAGGTGATGGTGCCGCAGATCCGCACAGTTTTACTAAACCGCAACTCCAGGTACTGCGAAAGAGAAATCACGATTAGAAGGGTAAAACGGATATCAGGGTGCAGTTACCCCAGAGTCCATGTGGGGCAGCAGAGAGCAGCCCTTTACTCTGAGATCAGACCCGATCAGGTGATTACGGTGGACTCTGCTTCCGTAGACTTCGGCCGGTCTGACTCCACGTGGGGCTGATAACAGCGCCGCACACAATCAGCGCAGGACTGTGGAGGCAGAGCGTAATAACCATCCTGCAGGCAATATCGGAGACCGGGAAAGCTGGGTGACGGCCCATGCAGGAGCTTTCCCAGTAACATCAGGACAGACGCCGGTTAGTCACTGACCTCGTAGGTGCTGGTGAGCCGCAGCCGGTAGAAGACGGGGATGAAGATGTACGCCGGGATCAGCAGCCCGATGATGTAGGAGCAGCCGAGGAACCAGTACTCCGTGCCAAAGCGGTATATCTCCGAAGGGACCCCCAGGATGGCCACCGCCGACTGGAAGGTCGCCAGGAGGGAGAGCGCCACCGGGAAGAAGCCCATGCTGCGATTGGCCAGCAGGAACTCCTGCGCGGTGCGCTGCCTCCCTCCGCTCAGGGCATAATACAGTCCGATGGCCGAGGACAGGATCAGCAGCAGCGCGAAGATGATGTAATCCGCCGTAGAGAAGAGCATGGCGGCCGGACAGCGGTGCCCACACTTACAGTATATCGGCCCCTGGCCCCGGACGTGTCATGGTGGGGTCTGTGCCGCTCTCCATGAACGAGGGAGGTCCGAGCTCTCACAGCATGATGGAACCTGTGAAGACAAGTGATAAAGAGGTTAATGCTTCACCCTGGAGAGGAGCTCGGGCTAAAGTCCAAGAAGAAAGAACACGACAGCTATAGACCGCCTCCGATCTCCCCCGATCACCGCCTCCGATCTCCCCCGATCACCGCCTCCGATCTCCCCCGATCACCGCCTCCGATCTCCCCCGATCACCGCCTCCGATCTCCCCCGATCACCGCCTCTGATCGCCCTGATAACCGCCTCCGATCTCCCTCTCCGATCACCGCCTCCGATCGCCCCCGATCACCGCCTCCGATCGCCCCCGATCACCGACTCCGAACGCCCCCGATCACCGACTCCGAACGCCCCCGATCACCACCTCCGATCTCCCCCTCCGATCTGCCCCTGATCACCGCCTCCGATCTCCCTCTGATCACCGCCTCCGATCTCCCCCTGATCACCGCCTCCGATCTCCCCGATTACCGACTCCGATCGCCCCCAATCACCGACTCCGATCTCCCCCTCCGATCGCCCCCAATCACAGACTCCGATCGCCCCCGATCACCGACTCCGATTCGCCCACTGATCACCGCCTCCACCCATCACGGCAACCCCCATTATCCCAAGTGGGAACCTCCAGCTGCCTCTCATCAGCAGATATCCCTGAGCCCCGCAGGGAGGACGGTCCCTCTGCAGCCTCTGATCTATTGCTCCCTGTTGTCAGCCAAGTCAGCAGAGCCCTGTGTGATAAGGAATACAGTGCCCAATAAGACCTGGAATACAGGGGACGGATGGCAGACAGAGGCCAGATGGTGAATGAGGAGGACAGCGGGGACGGATGGCAGACGGAGGACCCTGATCCTCTAAGGGGCAGATGGGGAATGAGGAGGACAGCGGGGACGGATGGCACACAGAGCGGCCCGAGGGCTCCGGCCCCTGATCCCCTAAGGGGCAGATGGTGAATGAGGAAGACAGCGGGGACGATGGCACACGGAGCGGCCCGAGGGCTCCGGCCCCTGATCCTAAGAGCAATGGAGATGGGAGGACACGGAGGATGGCAGACGGAGGCCGAGGGCTCGCCTGAAGGGGCAGATGGAGAATGAGGAGGACAGCGGGGACGGATGGCAGACGGAGGGCCCGGGGCTCGCCTGCCCCTAAGGCGCAGATGGGAATGAGGAGGACAGTGGGGACGGATGGCAGACGGAGAGGCCCGGGGGCTCCAGCCCCTAAGGCGCAGATGGGGAATGAGGAGGACAGTGGGGACGGATGGCAGACGGAGGGGCCCGGGGCTCCGGCCCCTAAGGGCAGATGGGGAATGAGGAGGACAGGGGGACGGATGGCAGACGGAGAGGCCCGGGGCTCCGCCCCTAAGGGGCAGATGGGGAATGAGGAGGACAGCGGGGACGGATGGCAGACGGAGGGGCCCGAGGGCTCCGGCCCCTAAGGGGCAGATGGGGAATGAGGAGGACAGCGGGGACGGATGGCAGACGGAGTGGCCCGAGGGCTCCGGCCCCTAAGGGGCAGATGGGGAATGAGGAGGACAGCGGGGACGGATGGCAAACGAAGTGGCCCGAGGGCTCCGGCCCCTAAGGTGCAGATGGGAAATGAGGAGGACAGAGGTGATGGATGGCAGACGGAGCGGCCCGGGGACTCAGGCCCCTAAGGGGCAGATGGGGAATGAGGGGGACAGTGGGGACGGATGGCAGAAGGAGCGGACAGAGGGCTCCGGCCCCTAAGGGGCAGATGGGGAATGAGGAGGACAGCGGGGACGGATGGCAGACGGAGGGGCCCGGGGGCTCCGGCCCCCAAGGGGCAGATGGGGAATGAGGAGGACAGTGGGGACGGATGGCAGACGGAGCGGCCCGAGGGCTCCGGCCCCTGATCCCCTAAGGGGCAGATGGTGAATGAGAAAGACAGCGGGGACGGACGGCAGACGGAGCGGCCCGAGGGCTCCGGCCCCTGATCCCCTAAGGGGCAGATGGGGAATGAGGAGGACAGCGGGGACGGATGGCAGACGGAGAGGCCCGGGGGCTCCAGCGCCTAAGGGGCAGATTGGGAAGGAGGAGGACAGTGGCGACGGATGGCAGACGGAGAGGCCCGGGGCTCCGGCCCCTAAGGGGCAGATGGGGAATGAGGAGGACAGAGGGGACGGATGGCAGATGGAGAGGCCCGGGGGCTCCGGCCCCTAAGGGGCAGATGGGGAATGAGGAGGACAGCGGGGACGGATGGCAGACGGAGGGGCCCGAGGGCTCCGGCCCCTAAGGGGCAGATGGGGAATGAGGAGGACAGCGGGGACGGATGGCAGACGGAGGGGCCCAAGGGCTCCGGCCCCTAAGGGGCAGATGGGGAATGAGGAGGACAGCGGGGACGGATGGCAGACGGAGCGGCCCGAGGGCTCTGGCCCCTAAGGGGCAGATGGGGAATGAGGAGGACAGCGGGGACGGATGGCAGACGGAGCGGCCCGAGGGCTCCGGCCCCTAAGGGGCAGATGGGGAATGAGGAGGACAGCGGGGACGGATGGCAGATGAAGTGACCCGAGGGCTCCGGCCCCTAAGGGGCAGATGTGAAATGAGGAGGACAGCGGGGGCGGATGGCAGACGGAGCGGCCCGAGGGCTCCAGCCCCTAAGGGGCAGATGGGGAATGAGGGTGACAGTGGGGACGGATGGCAGAAGGAGCGGAGAGAGGGCTCCGGCCCCTAAGGGGCAGATGGGGAATGAGGAGGACAGCGGGGACGGAGCGGCCCGAGGGGCCCGGGGGCTCCGGCCCCTAAGGGACAGATGGGGAGTGAGGAGGACAGTGGGGACGGACGGCAGAGGGTGCGGTTCGGGGTCTCCGGCCCCTAAGGGGCAGATGGGGAATGAGGACAGCGGGGACGGAAGGCAGACGAAGGGGCCCGAGGGCTCCGGCCCCTAAGGGGCAGATGGGAAGTGAGGAGGACAGCGGGGATGGATGGCAGACGGAGCGGCCCGGGGGCTCCGGCCCCTAAGGGCAGATGGGGAATGAGGAGGACAGTGGGGACGGATGGCAGAAGGAGCGGCCAGAGGGCTCCGGCCCCTGATCCCCTAAGGGGCAGATTGGGAATGAGGAGGACAGTGGGATGGATGGCAGACGGAGGGGCCGGGGGCTCAGGCCCCTAAGGTGCAGATTGGGAATGAGGAGGACAGTGGAGACGGATGGCACATGGAGTGGTCCGGGGGCTCCGGCCCCTAAGGGGCAGATGGGGAATGAGGAGGACAGATGGCAGACGGAGGAGCCCAAGGGCTCCGGCCCCTGATCCCCTAAGGGGCAGATGGTGAATGATGGAGGACACGTGGGTGTGAGACCGCCATGGCCACAGTAATGACCACGTGGGATCTGTACAGCCAAGCTGCCGGGGGCCACCAGTCAGGGGTCTAATGACCCCCGTAATATTCTGGGACCAGATGTGAGTAGTACGATGTCACCCTGACAATGGACGGCTGTCTCCACCTCCCATAATAGAAAGTTACCGTCCTCGCAGTTACCTATTTAGCGATTGCCCACAGGAATGGACAGCAGATCTCATTAACACCCCTACACAAGGCCTGAGGGGGGCGCCACCTCCGAGCTGAGGAACACTATGGAGCGTACATAAGACGGGGGCGATAATCCCCTTAATATCATATAATCCAGGATTAGCGCTGGAATCCAAAACTCTGCAGGGTGAGCGAAAACCAACGGAGAGTGCGACAGTCTGCAGAGCCCGAGCAGCCGAAGAGGGGGCCCTGAGCGAGCAGCCACTTATAGGGCCAACAGAGTGCGATAGTCTGCAGAGCAGCCAAAGAGGAGGTCCTGAGCGAGCTGCGACTTATAGGGCCCACAGAGTGCGATAGTCTGCAGAGCCCGAGCAGCCAAAGAGGGGGCCCTGAGCGAGCAGCGATTTATAGGGCCCACAGAGTGCGATAGTCTGCAGAGCCCAAGCAGCCATATAGGGAGCCCTGAGCGAGGAGCGATTTATAAGGCCCACAGAGTGCGATAGTCTGCAGAGCCCGAGCAGCCAAAGAGGGGGCCCTGAGGGAGCAGCGATTTATAAGGCCCACAGAGTGCGATAGTCTGCAGAGCCCGAGCAGCCAAAGAGGGGGCCCTGAGCGAGCAGCGATTTATAAGGCCCACAGAGTGCGATAGTCTGCAGAGCCCGAGCAGCCATATAGGGGGCCCTGAGCAAGGAGCGATTTATAGGGCCCACAGAGTGCGATAGTCTGCAGAGCCCGAGCAGCCAGAGGGGACCCTGAGCGAGCAGCGATTTATAGGGCCCACAGAGTGCGATAGTCTGCAGAGCCTGAGCAGCCATATAGGGGACCCTGAGTGAGCAGCGATTTATAGGGCCCACAGAGTGCGATAGTCTTCAGAGCCCGAGCAGGCAGAGGGGACCCTGAGCGAGCAACGATTTATAGGGCCCACAGAGTGCGATAGTCTGCAGAGCCTGAGCAGCCAGAGGGGACCCTGAGCGAGCAGCGATTTATAGGGCCCACAGAGTGCGATAGTCTGCAGAGCCCGAGCAGCCAGAGGGGACCCTGAGCGAGCAGCGATTTATAGGGCCCACAGAGTGCGATAGTCTTCAGAGCCCGAGCAGCCAGAGGGGACCCTGAGCGAGCAGCGATTTATAGGGCCCACAGAGTGCGATAGTCTGCAGAGCCTGAGCAGCCATATAGGGGACCCTGAGTGAGCAGCGATTTATAGGGCCCACAGAGTGCGATAGTCTGCAGAGCCCGAGCAGCCAGAGGGGACCCTGAGCGAGCAGCGATTTATAGGGCCCACAGAGTGCGATAGTCTGCAGAGCCTGAGCAGCCATATAGGGGACCCTGAGTGAGCAGCGATTTATAGGGCCCACAGAGTGCGATAGTCTTCAGAGCCCGAGCAGGCAGAGGGGACCCTGAGCGAGCAGCGATTTATAGGGCCCACAGAGTGTGATAGTCTGCAGAGCCTGAGCAGCCAGAGAGGACCCTGAGCGAGCAGCGATTTATAGGGCCCACAGAGTGCGATAGTCTGCAGAGCCCGAGCAGGCAGAGGGGGCCCTGAGCGAGCAGCGATTTATAAGGCCCACAGAGTGCGATAGTCTGCAGAGCCCGAGCAGCAAAAGAGGGGGCCCTGAGCGAGGAGCGATTTATAAGGCCCACAGAGTGCGATAGTCTGCAGAGCCAGAGCAGTCAAAGAGGGGGCCCTGAGCGAGGAGCGATTTATAAGGCCCACAGAGTGCGATAGTCTGCAGAGCCTGAGCAGCCAGAGAGGACCCTGAGCGAGGAGCGATTTATAGGGCCCACAGAGTGCGATAGTCTGCAGAGCCTGAGCAGCCAAAGAGGGGGCCCTGAGCGAGCAGCGATTTATAGGGCCCACAAAGTGCGATAGTCTGCAGAGCCCGAGCAGCCATATAGGGGGCCCTGAGCGAGCAGCGATTTATAAGGCCCACAGAGTGCGATAGTCTGCAGAGCCCGAGCAGCCAGAGGGGACCCTGAGCGAGCAGCAATTTACAAGGCCCACAGAGTGCGATAGTCTGCAGAGCCCGAGCAGCCAAAGAGGGGGCCCTGAGCGAGGAGCGATTTATAAGGCCCACAGAGTCCGATAGTCTGCAGAGCCAGAGCAGCCAAAGAGGGGGCCCTGAGCGAGGAGCGATTTATAAGGCCCATAGAGTGCGATAGTCTGCAGAGCCCGAGCAGCCAAAGAGGGGGCCCTGAGCGAGCAGCGATTTATAAGGCCCACAGAGTGCGATAGTCTGCAGAGCCCGAGCAGCAAAAGAGGGGACCCTGAGCGAGGAGCGATTTATAAGGCCCACAGAGTGCGATAGTCTGCAGAGCCAGAGCAGTCAGAGGGGGCCCTGAGCGAGGAGCGATTTATAAGGCCCACAGAGTGCGATAGTCTGCAGAGCCTGAGCAGCCAGAGGGGACCCTGAGCGAGGAGCGATTTATAGGGCCCACAGAGTGCGATAGTCTGCAGAACCCGAGCAGCCAGAGGGGGCCCTGAGCGAGGAGCGATTTACAGTTAGGTCCATAAATATTTGGACAGAGACAACATTTATCTAATTTTGGTTCTAGACATTACCACAATTAATTTGAAACAAAACAAATCAGATGCAGTTGAAGTTCAGACTTTCAGCTTTCATTTGAGGGTATCCACATTAAAATTGGATGAAGGGTTTAGGAGTTTCAGCTCCTTAACATGTGCCACCCTGTTTTTAAAGGGACCAAAAGTAATTGGACAAATGACTCCAAGGCTATTTCATGGACAGGTGTGGGCAATCCCTTTGTTATGTCATTCTCAATTAAGCAGATGAAAGGGCTGGAGTTGATTTGAGGTGTGGTGTTTGCATTTGGAAGGTTTTGCTGTGAAGGAAACATGCGGTCACAGGAGCTCTCCATGCAGGTGAAACAAGCCATCCTTAAGCTGCAAAAAACAGAAAAAACCCATCCAAGAAATTGCTACAACATTAGAAGTGGCAAAATCTACAATTTGGTACATCCTGAGAAAGAAAGAAAGCACTGGTGAACTCATCAATCCAAAAAGACCTGGGAGCCCACGGAAGACAACAGTGGTGGATGATCGCCACATACTTTCTTTGGTGAAGAAGAACCCGTTCACAACATCAACTGAAGTCCAGAACACTCTCAGTGAAGTAGGTGTATCTGTCTCTAAGTCAACAGTAAAGAGAAGACTCCATGAAAGTAAATACAAAGGGTTCACATCTAGATGAAACCATTCATCAATTCCAAAAATAGACAGGCCAGAGTTAAATTTGCCGAAAAAACACCTCCAGAAGCCAGCTCAGTTCTGGAAAAGTATTCTATGGACAGATGAGACAAAGATCAACCTGTACCAGAATGATGGGAAGCCAAAAGTTTGGAGAAGAAAGGGAACGGCACATGATCCAAGGCACACCACATCCTCTGTAAAACATGGTGGAGGCAACGTGATGGCATGGGCATGCATGGCTTTCAATGGCACTGGGTCACTTGTGTTTATTGATGACATAACAGCAGACAAGAGTAGCCGGATGAATTCTGAAGTGTACCGGGATATACTTTCAGCCCAGATTCAGCCAAATGCTGCAAACTTGATTGGACGGCGCTTCATAGTACAGATGGATAATGACCCCAAGCATACAGCCAAAGCTACACAGGAGTTCATGAGTGCAAAAAAGTGGAACATTCTTCAATGGCCAAGTCAATCACCAGATCTTAACCCAATTGAGCATGCATTTCACTTGCTCAAATCCAGACTTAAGAGGGAAAGACCCACAAACAAGCAAGACCTGAAGGCTGCGGCTGTAAAGGCCTGGCAAAACATTAAGAAGGAGGAAACCCAGCGTTTGGTGATGTCCATGGGTTCCAGACTTAAGGCAGTGATTGCCTCCAAAGGATTCGCCACAAAATATTGAAAATAAAAATATTTTGTTTGGGTTATGTTTATTTGTCCAATTACTTTTGACCTCCTAAAATGTGGAGTGTTTGTAAAGAAATGTGTACAATTCCTACATTTTCTAACACATATTTTTGTTCAACCCTTCAAATTAAACGTTACAATCTGCACTTGAATTCTGTTGTAGAGGTTTCATTTCAAATCCAATGTGGTGGCATGCAGAGCCCAACTCGCGAAAATTGTGTCACTGTCCAAATATTTCTGGCCCTGACTGTATAGGGCCCACAGAGTGCGATAGTCTGCAGAGCCCGAGCAGCCATAGAGGGGGCCCTGAGCAAGCAGCGATTTATAGGGCCCACAGAGTGCGATAGTCTGCAGAGCCCGAGCAGCCAGAGGGTGCCCTGAGCGAGCAGAGATTTATAGGGCCCACAGAGTGCGATAGTCTGCAGAGCCAAAGCAGCCATAGAGGGGGCCCTGAGCAAGCAGCAACTTATAGGGCCCACAGAGTGCGATAGTCTGCAGAGGCCGAGCAGCCAGAGGGGGCCCTGAGCGAGGAGCGATTTATAGGGCCCACAGAGTGCGATAGTCTGCAGAGCCCGAGGAGCCAGAGGGGACCCTGAGCGAGCAGCGATTTATAGGGCCCACAGAGTGCGATAGTCTGCAGAGGCCGAGCAGCCAGAGGGGGCCCTGAGCGAGGAGCGATTTATAGGGCCCACAGAGTGCGATAGTCTGCAGAGCCCGAGCAGCCAGAGGGGGCCCTGAGCGAGCAGCGATTTATAGGGCTCACAGAGTGCGATAGTCTGCAGAGCCCGAGCAGCCAGAGGGGGCCCTAAGCGACCAGCGATTTATAGGGCCCACAGAGTGCGATAGTCTGCAGAGGCCGAGCAGCCAGAGGGGGCCCTGAGCGAGCAGCGATTTATAGGGCCCACAGAGTGCGATAGTCTGCAGAGCCCGAGCAGCCAGAGGGGGCCCTGAGCGAGGAGCGATTTATAGGGCCCACAGAGTGCGATAGTCTGCAGAGCCCGAGCAGCCAGAGGGGGCCCTGAGCGAGGAGCGATTTATAGGGCCCACAGAGTGCGATACTCTGCAGAGGCCGAGCAGCCAGAGGGGGCCCTGAGCGAGCAGCGATTTATAGGGCCCACAGAGTGCGATAGTCTGCAGAGCCCGAGCAGCCAGAGGGGGCCCTGAGCGAGGAGCGATTTATAGGGCCCACAGAGTGCGATAGTCTGCAGAGCCCGAGCAGCCAGAGGGGGCCCTGAGCGAGGAGCGATTTATAGGGCCCACAGAGTGCGATACTCTGCAGAGGCCGAGCAGCCAGAGGGGGCCCTGAGCGAGCAGCGATTTATAGGGCCCACAGAGTGCGATAGTCTGCAGAGGCCGAGCAGCCAGAGGGGGCCCTGAGCGAGCAGCGATTTATAGGGCCCACAGAGTGCGATAGTCTGCAGAGCCCGAGCAGCCAGAGGGGGCCCTGAGCGAGCAGCGATTTATAGGGCTCACAGAGTGCGATAGTCTGCAGAGCCCGAGCAGCCAGAGGGGGCCCTAAGCGACCAGCGATTTATAGGGCCCACAGAGTGCGATAGTCTGCAGAGGCCGAGCAGCCAGAGGGGGCCCTGAGCGAGCAGCGATTTATAGGGCCCACAGAGTGCGATAGTCTGCAGAGCCCGAGCAGCCAGAGGGGGCCCTGAGCGAGGAGCGATTTATAGGGCCCACAGAGTGCGATAGTCTGCAGAGCCCGAGCAGCCAGAGGGGGCCCTGAGCGAGGAGCGATTTATAGGGCCCACAGAGTGCGATACTCTGCAGAGGCCGAGCAGCCAGAGGGGGCCCTGAGCGAGCAGCGATTTATAGGGCCCACAGAGTGCGATAGTCTGCAGAGGCCGAGCAGCCAGAGGGGGCCCTGAGCGAGGAGCGATTTATAGGGCCCACAGAGTGCGATAGTCTGCAGAGCCCGAGCAGCCAGAGGGGGCCCTGAGCGAGGAGCGATTTATAGGGCCCACAGAGTGCGATACTCTGCAGAGGCCGAGCAGCCAGAGGGGGCCCTGAGCGAGCAGCGATTTATAGGGCCCACAGAGTGCGATAGTCTGCAGAGGCCGAGCAGCCAGAGGGGGCCCTGAGCGAGCAGCGATTTATAGGGCCCACAGAGTGCGATAGTCTGCAGAGCCCGAGCAGCCAGAGGGGGCCCTGACCGAGCAGCGATTTATAGGGCCCACAGAGTGCGATAGTCTGCAGAGCCCGAGCAGCCAGAGGGGGCCCTAAGCGAGCAGCGATTTATAGGGCCCACGTAGCACGGGCCAGGATACTACCAGGACCCCGGTGATCCGTCCCTGCATCACTCCCTCGACAGCGCCGCCCGCGGTCACTCATTAACGGCGCTGGTTATATGGCCGTCAATGTACAGCCAGGAGCCTGCCAGGCCCCGCATTCATTAACGCACCGGATGATGGGGCATTAAAGGGACAGGACGCAGAAACGTCAGCCCCTGAGGGTAACAGACATGGCGGCTCCCCCCGACACAGCCGTCCACAATACCAGCCGGGCCCTATGGGCGTCACCCTCTGTGCACCCCAACTTTACCCACAGAGCCCGGTGTATAACGGTACGGGGGGACGTCACAGCAGAGCCGAGCGCCTGTCCGCTGCGTCACAGACGGGAATTACTGCTGTCATGTGCGGCAGAGAAACCGCAGCGCCCCCCGACTGACGAGACCCCCGACTGACGAGACCCCCGACTGACGAGACCCCCGACTGACGAGACCCCTCCAGCCGGCTCTGTAACCAGGGAAACCCACAGGGGGGAATTAGAGCCGAACTCCCGGGGCAGCGAGATGTCGTGCAGCTGCGGGGACGGCCGGAGCGTCACAGCACAACGCGGGGTCGACAGCCACGGTAATACCTCCGATAGCGGGCAGCAAGAGAAAGAAGACACGACACCGCTGAGGGTCTGTTACACTGGATCAGCTGCAGCTCAGACTGGATACAACTGTATCTACCGTCAGCTGAGAGTCAGACACAGGGGAACCACAGGTCTCATCACTGACAGCAAGCGGAGGCCGAGGCACCAGCCTGACATCCCGCAGAGACCCCCGACCACAGCAGGACGACCACGGACCCCCGGAGACAGGAGCATACACGTCCTGCAGGAGAAACACGAAGAGTACCCAGCTCAGGCAGTCCTATGTAACACCAGAGATCATGTAGATGGCACCTGCAGTCCTATGTAACACCAGAGATCATGTAGATGGCACCTGCAGTCCTATGTAACACCAGAGATCATGTAGATGGCACCTGCAGTCCTATGTAACACCAGAGATAGCCATCACTATTATCTGTGGTGTTACATAGGACTGCAGGTGACATTTACTACATTATCTGTACTCAGAGAGTTATCACTGTGTTATCTGTGGTGTTACATAGGACTGCAGGTGACATCTACTACATTATCTGTACTCAGAGAGTTATCACTGTGTTATCTGTGGTGTTACATAGGACTGCAGGTGACATCTACTACATTATCTGTACTCAGAGAGATATCACTGTGTTATCTGTGGTGTTACATAGGACTGCAGGGACATCTACTACATTATCTGTACTCAGAGAGTTATCACTGTGTTATCTGTGGTGTTACATAGGACTGCAGGTGACATCTACTACATTATCTGTACTCAGAGAGTTATCACTGTGTTATCTGTGGTGTTACATAGGACTGCAGGTGACATCTACTACATTATCTGTACTCAGAGTTATCACTGTGTTATCTGTGGTGTTACATAGGACTGCAGGGACATCTACTACATTATCTGTACTCAGAGAGTTATCACTGTGTTATCTGTGGTGTTACATAGGACTGCAGGTGACATCTACTACATTATCTGTACTCAGAGAGTTATCACTGTGTTATCTGTGGTGTTACATAGGACTGCAGGTGACATCTACTACATTATCTGTACTCAGAGAGTTATCACTGTGTTATCTGTGGTGTTACATAGGACTGCAGGTGACATCTACTACATTATCTGTACTCAGAGAGTATCACTGTGTTATCTGTGGTGTTACATAGGACTGCAGGTGACATCTACTACATTATCTGTACTCAGAGAGTATCACTGTGTTATCTGTGGTGTTACATAGGACTGCAGGGACATCTACTAATTATCTGTACTCAGAGAGATATCACTGTGTTATCTGTGGTGTTACATAGGACTGCAGGTGACATTACTACATTATCTGTACTCAGAGAGTTATCACTGTGTTATCTGTGGTGTTACATAGGACTGCAGGTGACATCTAATATTGTACAAGATCATGTTATCGTGGGTCTAGCTGCAGGACATTACTATCTCCAGAGTTACGGTTATTGTGTTAATAGTGAGGCTTCTATTTATCAGATCACTGTTTCTGGGTACATAGGAGAGGAATACATACTGTTAGAGATTCACTGGTTGGGTGTTACATAGACTGCGGTGCTTATCTTATCGGGTACCTGTTCGTGGGTATGAGCGGTATATAATACTTACCAGAGTTTTTTGTTTTTTATTTTCGTCTAGAGTTTCTGTGTGTATGAGCAGGTAATATATTATCTGACTAGGATTACTGTTCGGTTAATAGGATGCAGTGATACTAATTATCTTATCAGAGATATCACTGGTTCTGTGTGTTCTGAGAGGTGACTTACTATTTACTCAAGATATCCTTATTGTGTACTGACTGAGGATTCTAATTATTGTACTCAGAGTCCGTTTATCGGTGTTATAGACTGAGGTACATTATTTGTACTCAGACACTGTGTATGTGGTGTTATAGGGAGGACATCTAAAATGATGTCTGGTACTTTACATAATCTGTACTCTGATAATACTGTATCGGGTTTACATAGGTACTGGGTGACATTAGACTGTCATCGTACTCATTATGTACTCAGAGGTATCACTGTGTTATCTTGTGTGTTACATAGGACTGCAGGTGACATCTACTACATTATCTGTACTCAGAGAGTTATCACTGTGTTATCTGTGGTGTTACATAGGACTGCAGTGACATTTACTACTTATCTGTACTCAGAAGTTATCACTGTGTTATCTGTGGTGTTACATAGGACTGCAGGGGAATCTACTATTTATCTGTACTCAGAGATACTCTGTGTTATCTGTGGTGTTACTAGGACTGCAGTGGATCTACTTATTATCTGTTACTCAGAGAGTTATCACTGTGTTATCTGTGGTGTTACATAGGACTGCAGGTGACATTACTACATTATCGTACTCAGAGAGTTATCCTGTGTTATCGTGGTGTTACATTGGACTGCGGTGTCATTACTCATTTATCTGTACTCAGAGAGTATCACTGTGTTATCTGTGGTGTTACATAGGACTGCAGGGACATCTACTATATTATCTGTACTCAGAGATATCACTGTGTTATCTGTGGTGTTACATGGGACTGCAGGTGACATTACCATCAGTAATTTATGTTGTACTCAGAGGTTAATCACTGTTTATCTGTGGTGATTACATGGTACTGCGGTGATTACTACATTATCTGTACTCAGAGAGATTTCACTGTGTTATCTGTAGTGTGTTACATAGGACTGCAGGTGACATTACTACATTATCTGTACTCAGAGAGATATCACTGTGTTATCTGTGGTGTTACATAGGACTGCAGGTGACATCTACTACATTATCTGTACTCAGAGATATGACTGTGTGTTCTGTGGTGTTACATATGGACTCAGGTGACATCTTATTCATTTCGTGTACTCAGAGAGATATCACTGTGTTATCTTGGTGTTACATAGGACTGCAGGTGACATCTACTATATTATCTGTACTCAGATTCACTGTGTTATCTTGGTGTTACATAGGACTGCAGGTGACATCTATACATTATCTGTACTCAGAGAGTACACTGTGTA